>LOEQ01010712.1:16301-28585 GCA_001685075.1 Bramus lutescens | reverse complement strand
TGTCTCTGTGTATGTGGGGACATTCTGCCACTCTCTTCTTTTTTTTCCTGAGACAGGACGTCATGTAGCCCAGGTTGACTCCAAATTTAGTGTGTATCTGACGATTATCTTGAACTTTTTCCTGAGCCACCTATTTCCACCACTTCAGTTCTGAGATTACAGCTGTGCACCACCATGCTGAGCGTGGAAGGCATTCCTGAGATTACAGGTGTGCACCATCATGCTGAGCGTGGAAGGCATTCCTGAGATCGTGGGTGTGCATCTCCATGCTGAGCGTGGAAGGCATCCCTGAGATTACAGGTGTGCAGCATCATGCTGAGCGTGGAAGGCATTCCTGAGATCGTGGGTGTGCATCTCCATGCTGAGTGTGGAAGGCATTCCTGAGATTGTGGGTGTGCACCTCCATGCTGAGCGTGGAAGGCATTCCTGAGATTGTGGCTGTTCACCTCCATTCTGAGTGTGGAAGGCATTCCTGACCAGAGTTCAGGGAAGCCTATTGGCAATGTTTATTTAGAGATCTAATTGACCTTAGAGCCAGACTTATTACAAAATCCCCCATGAGTCCTTGAGGTGAGTCTTAGCAAGGCCAGGTGAGGGCAGAGAAGACCTTCTGGACCCTGACACATCCTGTGTCAGCAGGCAAGGGCTTCTACTAAAGTGTAAGTCTTAGTCTGTCTGGGTGTGTGTGGTGTATATGTGGTGCATGTGTGCGAGTGTGTGCTGTGTGTGTCGTGCATGTGTGTGGTGCACTGTGCAAGTGTGTGCTGTGTGTGGTGCATGTGTGTGGCACATGTGTGCAAGTGTGTGCTGTGTGTGGTGCATGTGTGTGAGTGTGTGCTGGGTGTGTGGTGCATTGTGTGGTGCATGTGTGCGAGTGTGTGCTGTGTGTGTGGTACACGTGTGTGGTGCATGTGTGTGTGGTACATGTATGCGAGTGTGTGTTTTGAGTGTGGTGTATGTGTGCGAGTGTGTTGTGTGGGTAGTGTGTGTGGGTGGTGGTGTTTGCATGCACATATGTGAGTGTGGTGCACGTGTGTGGTGCATTGTGGTGTGTGTGTGTGTGTGTGTGTGGCAGTTGTAGTAGCAACAGCAGTAGACATTTCAGGAAGTGAAAGTCTAGCTCCCTGCTCCGGCATTCTGTCCATGCCTTTGTTGAAGAATGATGTCCAGGCCTGAGTGGCCAAACTCTATAGTCTCTCAGGGACTTAAGAACTGGTGTTGATGACCTAGATGTTTTCACATCAGCAGGGGTCCCAATTCCAAGTGATTTTCTTGTTTCCACTCCAAGAGTGGGTCTGAGATTAGTATGCATGAGTGCAAGTGTGTGTGTGTGTGTGTGGTGCATGCATGTGAGTGTGTGTTGTGTGTGTGTGGTGCATGCATGCGAGGGTGTTTTGTGTGTGTGTGGTGCATGTGGGTGATAGTGTGTGTGTGTCAGCACTGCTGACATTTTGGGTGAGGTAATGCCTGGTGAGGACCATCCTGTGCATTGCAGGATACTTGACAGCACCCTGACCTTGTCCGTCCATTAGTTCCACATGGCAATAGTTCCCATTCCTGTTTATAACAACTGAAAATGTCTCCCAACACCTGACACCAGCGGGGGACACCTGTCACCCAGGGGGGCAGTTTACACCCAGTGTGAGGCACCTGACACCCGGTGGGGACACCTGACACAGAGTGAAGAAACATGGCTGTGGTTTCTGTCAAAAATAGGAGGGATTTATTGTCTTAGGTTCTAGGGTACCCAGGGGTGCTGGCTTAAAAGCATAGCTAGTCATGACTCAAAGTTGTCAGTTTCCTTCTCTCTCCTCCCTACCCAGTTTCTCCCTGTCACTCCGCTCTCCGTTTGGCTCATTCTCAAGCAGCTGATTCCAATGTGGTAAAATATAGAACCGGAGCTTGGCACCCTGCTGACCACCAGCCTCTGTGTAGGGTTCTGAATAGTCACAGAGCAGGTTTTGATTGGCTCATCCTAGTCACAGTCTGTGTGGCCAGGGCCTTAGGGTTGTTCTCGGGGTAGGGCAGCCCCATCAGCAGAGCCGTAGGATAGAAGGAGGTGCAGAGCTCTGATCCATAGTGCCCATGATGCTTTGCTTTTGTTTCTTTTTCTTGATGTTTCCTTAGTGTGTCCTGAAGACTCAAACTTCTGGGACCTCTTTATCCTGTAAGGAACCTTTCTACAGCCTTCCTCTCCCATTATGCCCTGGCCATTCATGTCTCCAATCAGGTGATTTCATTCCTCTAAACAACCATTTAGGGCCAGAGAAATAAATAATACAGCCAGTGTGATGCTTGCCATGCAAGCATGAGGACCTGAGTTTGAGTCCCGAAAGTCTTGTTAAAACAAAACAAAACAAAACAGATGTGGGGGCACACACTAGTAATCCCAGCACTAGGGATGCAGAGCTGGCTGGATCCCTGGGACTCACCAACCAGACAGCCCAGCCGAATATTCCAGTTCCATGTAAAAAGTGAGAGATCTTTTGAAAAGAAGCAATTAGATGGACAGTATTCTGAGGCATGTGTAATACCTGAGGTCGGCCTCTGGGCACCATAGGCATGCGCACATGCACACATGCATTAACATGTACCCACAAAAGGATCGTTTGCAAAGTTTGATCCTCATTGGCCACATATCATTGGCTCTTAGAGTGAAACAAACAAACAAAACCAAACAACTCTTTCCCAGTGCAGAGCTTGGATGGGGACCATTCCCTCCAGAGCCTGTTTCCCTTTTCTCTTTACAGAAGCTGCCACTGACCCAGCCGAAGAAAGGTATAACCGAGTTGAGGGACAGACCTTGGCAGTTAGCTGTCCCTTCAACATCATGAAGTACGCCAGCAGCCGGAAGGCTTGGCAGAGGCTGCCGGATGGAAAGGAGCCCTTGACACTGGTGGTCACAGAGAGGTCATCTGCAAATCCCAGTGAGGTCCACGTGGGGAAGTACACACTGAAAGATGACCCTGCGGAGGCCATGTTACATGTCCAAATGACTGATCTTCGAGTGGCAGACTCTGGATTGTATCGCTGCGTGATTTACCACCCTCCTAATGACCCTGTTCTGCTCTTCCATCCTGTCCGCCTGGTGGTGACCAAGGGTGAGTGACCAGGAAGTGTCTGGGGAGAGGGAGGGAGAGGTAGGCCAGGCAAGGATGGGCCAGTGGCCCAGGATTCCTAGCAGCTTGACTTCCTGTCAGAATTTCCTTGCCTGCTATCCAAGGCTGTTGGCAGCACTTGGTCCAATAGTAATTCAGGGCTCTTGTGTATGGATTCCCCTTGGGCAAAGATGAAGAGCAGACTTTGGACATGATTTAGTTTCATTTCTGAGATCTCTCCTTAGAGGTCTTGTCCTTAGGAAGCCTTTCTTTTTTTTTTAAATTAACCATTTAGCTTATTTTAAGTTTCTTCATAACAATGTCATAGCCAACATTATAAATATGGAACTGTACATTTAAGACATTTTCTGGCTTAAGCAATGAATCTGTTCCATCAAAGGTCCAGGATACCCTTTTGTGCCACCTCATTTTCTTCCACACAAATCACCTCAGAACAGGCCGTCACCACCTCTGAAGCAAATTCAGGACATTCTTTGAAGACAACAAAAGTTTTTAAGGCCATGTTCACCCCCACCCCACCCCCAAGCTGCCAGGGCCATTTCTGCCACAGTCATCAGTCAGAGGTGGGGAAGGTTTGGGGAAGTGCGTGCTCAGGCTTACAATGGGTGCACTCTGTTCCGTGCATTTCCTGGTTTCTACAGTTTGGCTTGGATTTGCCATTCTCTGGCTTGGTGCTGGATATTTCTTCCTCCAGAGGGGGATCTCTCTAAACCTCAGAGCCCTCTGTGGGGGACCCTCCTATGTAACTTATGGATTTTCCAGGATCTCCCAGGTCATCAGGGCCTCTGCAGATCAGTGGTGGCATTCTTCTGCTCTCTTGGGGTAACATGCTAATCTACATGCTGTTCATTGGGGGCTTTTTTCAGTCAAGAGAGATTTTAAGTTTGCTTGCTTGTAAATCTCCTTTCAAACCACCTCATAGCGACCTTGGCAGTTGGCAGATCCTCCTGGGACACCATGGTGTTCATTTTCAGGTTTTCCTGTTTCCTTATTCACGTAGACGTGGGTCATGGGCTGCCAAGTTCTCCTGTTCATCCCAACAACCTCACAATGCTTAAGGAAATCTTCTGGATCAAGGGTCCCACTACCATTTGATTCTTGGACATAAATTGCACTGTTGGCCAAGTCTTCAAGATTTACAGGGAGATCTATAACATGCCAAGATCTGCCCCTTCATCAACGGGTCCACCAGGCTTCTAGAAGCCGTCTCACTCTCCAGTGCCCATTCCACCCTGTTCACCCCCTTGCCCACCTCTGCTCATGCCTCCAAGGGGCCTCTAACTCTCTCCTGGTCCAGGAAATCCTTCAGACTCTTGCCCGTAAGCACTTGGGCTACTAGAGTGTAGGGTGGGCTCCTCAGAATGCCGCTTTATAGGCTGTGTTGACTTGGCTGTAGGGTCCAGCCTGAGCAGGGCAACTGGAGAGAGACAACAGCTTTGTGGACCATAACTAGTGTCGTTCCATGGCTGCTTGCCCATAGTTCTGCTCAGAGGCCCTGCTCAGGTCATAACTAGACAGCTGTGAGGAGGATGACCTGAGAGGGAGAGCCAGTTCAGAAGTAATAAAAACACTGGAAAGTTGGGGTCAGGAGGTCTTGCACAAGCTACGTCTTATGCCAAGAACGTTTATTAAGAAGTACAGCATCAGTCAGGCATGGTAGCAGACACCTTTGATCCAAGCCCTTAAGAGACAGAGGCAGGTGAATCTCTGTGAGTTCAAGGCCAGCTTGTTCTATGTAGTGAGTTCCAGGACAGCCAGAGCTACATAGTGAGATTCTGTCTCAAACACACACACACACACACACACACACACACACACACACACACACANNNNCACACACACACACACACACACACACACACACACACAGAATCTTATATGCACTTTACAAGGGGACATGGGATAGAGGCAGCAGAAAGTGGTCATACAATGAGCGAAGTCATCAGGGATTAAGCAATATTGCATGATGGGAACACAGGAGATCTCAAGTGTGAAACAGACCGAATGCGCAGCAGCCACGGGACTGGTAACTTTAGTCTCCCTAGTGGAGAAAGTCTAGTTTCCAGGAACTGAAACCTGAACCCCTTTGAGGCCCAGGCCCTAGGCTGAGATCAAACCTGCCTTGTTTGCTCCTGGGCATGGACACAGAACTGGTGTTCCCTTTAGACATCTTTTCATCAAGGCCTCTGAGAAAGTCTTGGATGAACCTGACTCCCAACAGAGTAGGGTAGAGGTGTGGTGACTGGCTACAGTGGTAGGTCTTGGGACCTGAGGATAACTGTAGCTGCTCTGTCCATGTCTGAGGCAGGGCTTGTTCTATCCCCTGTACTAGAATGAAGTTGACTAGTCTCGGCAGACTTTTTACTAGCCTGTGGTGGATAGGCATGGTGGCTGCTGTCTGCTGCCCCTAGGCTGGGTAAGCAGGCTGAGTGCTGTATGTCAACTATGCTGCATAGATGGCCTTAGTGGTGGTGACTGTGGCAGTGGTGGTATCATAAGCAACAGCGTCATAGCCCTGGACAGGCTACCTATGTGCCTGTAGGGCAGTTGGAGGCTTTCCATAAGAAGTCACGTATGCAGTCTACCCATAGGGCTGGTGGTCTGAGGATTGGGTAAAACTGACATCAGTAGGAGGTCCAAGTTCCAAAGATTTGTGGCCTATATAACTGGGTGATGTGCGCATGTCCTTGAATTGACTGGGCTGTGGACAGTGTAGCCCTGCAGGTACTGTAATCCATGGATGCTATGTTCTCTTCTTAGAAAACTCTTGTAATCTACTCTCCACCTTCCAACATGCCCTTGGTGCCCCCTATGGGCTTCTAAACTGTGTATCTCAGACCTTGCAGAGGGCATGAACCACCTGAACTCCTTATTTTATGCAGACCCTGGCTCAACAGACCTGAAGTGACACTTGCTTATGAGGAACAAGGGTCTAGGCTACTTCAGTAGGGACCAATGCACTTACAAGTCCCCCTGTGAATTTCTGAATTCACTGAGGAAGAGCTGGTGCCTTGCTGGGCTCTACATCCCCAGTAGTAATAGTGGATGATCAAGGATGGCATAGAAAAGAGAAACAGGCCTCCCTTCCTAGAACCAGGGAGTCTGTGCCAAGCCCAGGCTGAGGCTCACATGCAATACAGCAGTAAAGGACACCTTTAGAGAGATGTGGCTTACAGAGGCAGAGAGAGCTGTGTAAGGGGGAGAAGGGAGAGGTGGAGAGCTGGACAGCAGCAGAGGAGAACGTTTCCACACCTCAGACAGCCCGAGGAGTCTTTCCTTCACGCCTCTCCAGGCTCCTCCTTTTCTCCCTCCACTCACCTGTTTCTGTCTCTGCTTCAGGTTAGCTTCTTTGGATTTCACTAGAAAAATCCTTGCTTCTAGAATAGCCATGTTCTTTTCCTTCCCCAGCTCACTTCTCTTCTGCTCATCCATCCATCCGTCTGTCCATCCATCCATCCATCNCAGACCTGAAGTGACACTTGCTTATGAGGAACAAGGGTCTAGGCTACTTCAGTAGGGACCAATGCACTTACAAGTCCCCCTGTGAATTTCTGAATTCACTGAGGAAGAGCTGGTGCCTTGCTGGGCTCTACATCCCCAGTAGTAATAGTGGATGATCAAGGATGGCATAGAAAAGAGAAACAGGCCTCCCTTCCTAGAACCAGGGAGTCTGTGCCAAGCCCAGGCTGAGGCTCACATGCAATACAGCAGTAAAGGACACCTTTAGAGAGATGTGGCTTACAGAGGCAGAGAGAGCTGTGTAAGGGGGAGAAGGGAGAGGTGGAGAGCTGGACAGCAGCAGAGGAGAACGTTTCCACACCTCAGACAGCCCGAGGAGTCTTTCCTTCACGCCTCTCCAGGCTCCTCCTTTTCTCCCTCCACTCACCTGTTTCTGTCTCTGCTTCAGGTTAGCTTCTTTGGATTTCACTAGAAAAATCCTTGCTTCTAGAATAGCCATGTTCTTTTCCTTCCCCAGCTCACTTCTCTTCTGCTCATCCATCCATCCGTCTGTCCATCCATCCATCCATCCATCTTCCGTCCATTATATGTCTGTTCATTTATCTCTCTACACCGTGTGTCTTCTTGCAGATTCTTCAGATCCATCCACTTCTGACATCATAACTACTATAAGCCCAACTAAATTTCCCATCCTGATTACCACAAAATACCTGCGCAGAGACAGGACTATGACCCAATCCACAGCTGTTGTCTCTTCTCCTGACCCTGGAGTCACCTACCCAAACATGACAAATGTTCCCAGGTATGTTTTCTGGGCTCCTGGTTTGGACGCCCTTTATCTCCTAGTCCATGTGCTGTGAGGATGTGGGCATGAAGCTGCAGTGGGCTGGAGCAGGAGCAGAAGCAGACAGGTCTGTGCAGAAATTCCCAGGAAGGGAGGAGGTGGTGACTGACTGAGGAGGAGGCTCCCACCCTCCCCAGCTTCCCCTTTGTGTCTCCCTGCACATCACAGTAGTAAGAGGAGGGAAATCGCTTTTTGATGATACTTTCAGTCCAGCCAAACCAGAAGCAGATGGATTCTGATGTCAGACCAGCTATATATACACGTAACATTGGGTGAGCCAGCGACCCCTTGTGGCTTTAGTTCCCAAGGATACTGTTGAGATACTAGAAGACCAGAGGATGCTGTCTGCCACCTCCCCAGGTCTATGACTCTCTCTAGTAATGCTCTTTGTGTTGTTTAACTGACTTAGTTTGTTTTGCTTGATTTTAGTACTGGTGTGAGCTCTCCACTCCACACTGATGGAATGGCAGTTCATGGAGACGGTGGCAGTTTTGTTTGATTTTAGTACTGGTGTGAGCTCTCCACTCTACACTGATGGAATGGCAGTTCATGGAGATGGTGCCAGACTCAGTTCCCTTTTCGCAGTGTTAGGGATCAAACTAGCCCAGCCTTTGGTCTCAGTATTTTAAAATAAGATTTTTCAGGAGATTTCTAACCTGTGTTTATGTTTGTCACCTCTCCATTGTTGTAACAAATGACCCAGACAATAGGCTTAAAATGGGGCAGGTTTATTTTGGCCCCAATTTCTGGAGGTTTCAGGACACGGCTTTTGGATCTGTGGTGAAGCAGGTATATCATGGTGGCAGCATATGACAAAACCTTTCCCTCCGTGGTATGACGTTGAGAAAAATGAAGAGGAATGGGTCAGGCGATGGGTGCGCTATTTCTTTGGGAACGGATGCACGTGGATGATGGCTGGATGAGTGTGTGAGCGCACGCCTGAATAGATATTTGTATGCGTGGATTAATGGATGGAGAGATGAGTAAACAGAAGGGTGAGTGAAAGGGTGGGTGGATGACAGATGGAAGAAAAAGTAGAGGGGTGGATTAAGGAATGCGCAGTGGCCTAAGGCGCTGGCCAATTCCAGCCTCTCAGACTTCCCACCACCTTCTGATAGTGTCATTTCATCACCAGTGCAGATCCACACTGCAGTGCCAGCCACACCTGCTGGTTAAGAGCCACCTTGCATGCACGCCCCTTCTTTCAGTTGCTGTTGAAGGTTAATGCTTAAATGCTGCATCAAAAGTGAAAAAAATTCTTTTTTTCCCTAGTCTAATATGTCCCCACCCATGGTTCCATGTAGTGTTTATTCATACATACCTTAGCATGGCCCAGTTCTAGTTACATACATAAAGTAATTTTCCTTGGTAAGATTATCTTTCAGCCAGGCATGGTGGCACACACCTTTAATCTCAGCACTCGGGAGGCAGAGGCAGGAGGATCTCTGTGACTTCAAGGCCAGCCTGGTCTATGTAGTGAGCTCCAGGATAGTCAGAACTACTTACAAAGACTGTATCTTTAAAATCCTTCAACATTACTATACTGAATTATAATTTCAACAAATACATACTTTTATGTCAGTCAGAAAGCCCATAAACCTCACAATCATTTACCTATTCTTGACTGTTCATACTGTTTTTTTTATAATATTTTTTGTTTGTTTATTGAGACAAGGTTTCTCCATGTAGCCTTGACTGTCCTCACTCTGTAGACCAGGCTGGCTTCAAACTTAAAGACATCTTCCTGCTTTTTCCACCCAAGTGCAGGGATTAAAGACATGAGCCACCACCACTCAGATAATTTAAAAAAAATTTATCTTAAAAAAATTTCCATGAGAGAATTTGGGCATTTATGTCACTTTGCATACTGTCACATATACAAAATGTCTTCTAAATATCAGAATTGTCTGCAGTGGAGAGATGGCTCAGAGGTTAAGAGCAGTAGCTGCTCTTCCAGAGGTCCTGAGTTCAATTCCCAGCACCCACATGGTGGCCCACAACCATCTATCTCCAGGCCCAGGGGATCTGACACTCTCTGTTGGTATCCATAGGTAGGCACTGTACCTAATTGGTACACAAATATACATTCAGGTAAACACTTATATACATAATTAAAAATAAATAAAATCTCAAAAGCAGACTTTGCAGATGATCCACAGTGCAGAAATGAGGCTGTGGTACAGCAGGCTGACCAGCGAGGGTTTAGCATTTTAAAACATTCCTCTAGACATTGGCATATGGTTCAGAGGATGGGCTGTGGGTGCTCAAGGCTCTGGTTCCATGCTCAGCACCACGGAAAAATTATTCCTAGTAAAGTCGATGAGAAGTGGTCATGACATTCATTTCTCTGAGTGTGGATTTTTGTTCCAGGCATGGAGGCAGACACACTGTCCTCTTTCTGAGAATGTTTCACTGGGGCCATCTCAAGTGCCTGACATTCAGTAGCTGCCTTCGTGGGGCAGTGAAAGTTTGCAGTCTAGGGAGAGTCAGTATTCATCTTCCCTTCTTTTTAAAAAAAAAAACATTTCTTTTTAACTACATGTGTGTGCGTGTGCACGTGCATGTGTGAGCTCAGCGGCTGGTGCAGTCTGGAAGAAGTGCTGGATCCCTCAGAATTAGAGTTACAGGAAGCTGTGAGCTGCTCATTGTGGGTCCTGGGAATGTAACTCAGTCCTCTGGGAGAGCAGTGTGTGCTCTTAACCACCGAACCATCTTTCCCGAAGTTAGTTTGTCGCCGTTGCCTGTTTTCCCAGGCGCAGGAGGTACGTTGTGGCGCACATTGTTTTCCCAGGCGCAGGAGGTCCGTTGTGGCGCACATTGTTTTCCCAGGCGCAGGAGGTACGTTGTGGCTCACATTGTCACTACTGCTATACCCCTGCCACCTGCTAACTTTATACCACATGACTAGAGCATGAAGTTATTCACCAAATATTAATATTCTATGATATTTGTAACTATTTTGTTGGCCAGAGTCCGGGCAGGACAGCATCGGTCATTCCAGTTGTCTGCAGGAAAGAAAAATGCTTGAATTCAAGTTGTTTGCCCAGGTGACAGGAGAGCAAAGACTGTTGGACAGGCACGACAGGGAGCACCATTTTCCTGTGACAAGCTTACTTCTCAGAGATGGGTCATGGGAAAGTAAGCCTTGTGAAAATATTTTAGGAAGTAATCCCTGGCAGAGCCGACAGGGAAGTGCAATGAGGAAGGGAAGTCAATAGAGGGTCATAAACAGGGCCAATCTCCCAGGTGTGGCACAGACTGGGCCCTGCGAGGGAGGCTGAGTACCGGGTGAAACTGCTTCTGTTGGAGGCAGAAGGCTTNGCATCTGGTCATTGGGTAGGGAAGCCCTAAGCAATGCGACATCAGAGACCCCACAGAGAGGTGAAGAGCTGCTCTAAGGGGATGTGCCCTGGAGCCCAGTGCATGAAAACAGCTTGGGGTCCAAGGAACTACAATGGGACATTGGCAGGTTAGACTTAGGAAGCAATGGCATTAGCAAAGACCAGAAGCAGGACTTTTCCAGCAGCAGGCTCCCCTGGGAGCTGAGGCTGCCACCAGGGTAGGTACTGTGGCAACCACAAGGTGAGAGACAGGAGCTAGCCTCCCTATCCTGGTTGCCTCTCTAGCACGATCAGCTGCTAATCTTACCACATGGCCTTAGGGATATTGTCCCCTTATAGGGGACAGGATGGGAGCCTGTGGTGGAATCAGCATACATGGGCAGGTTGCTCCAGTCTATCACCATGTGCATGAGTACACATACTGCTTTCAAGGTTACTGTTGTGATTTATTCCTTAACTGCACTCAATTCTATTTCCTAGTGATCTTCCATGACTCCTGCCCCCATTTATATAGTTATTGTTAGCCATGTTTAGAGAATAATTATAGCCTGGACTCAGACCAACAACACTTTACCCTGCTATGTAGTATGATTGTACCATAACGTTATTCACTAAACCTTTCTTGCTTTAGTAAGGTCCACCCTTTATTAAGCAGATCATTGACCAAGCCCTCACATTCTATTTATATATTTAGACAAGTTCTCATTCTGGAGTCCATGCTGGCTGCAGATTTATGATCTTCCTGCCTCAGCCTACCCACTGTTGGGATTATGGGTATGAGCCCATAATGTCTGGCTTCGTGAGCCATTAAGTTCTTATATGTAAAAGGCATGTGGGCCTTGTGCTCAGTATCAGCACTAGGGAAACCAGGATTGTTAAACATGCAAGGTTGTCTCTTCAAAGAAAGAGATGCATAACCCATTTTCTGCACAGAAGGCTGGGAATGGGTTTAGGTTAGTAGCAGCCTGGTGACCTGTGCTATCTGCAGGGGAAGGCCACCCCTAGATTCCCCAGACAAATGCTTATCCAGACTCTTCCTTCTAAACCCTTACCTTTAGCATTCTTTCTCCGTCCATAGAAATCATCTTTATGAAAGAGGTCATTTGTACGTTGAAGAGTTTCAATGTTATCTCGTTATTTAAGATTTGTTGTACATACAAAATTGAGTTAATAATAATCAGGAAACTTCCCCCTAAAATAAATAAACTCCCTGGGTCAGACTTTAGAAGTGTGAACCAATACCATCTACTGAGTTTTGCTGAAACAAATTTCCTTCTTGCCTCATGCAGACTGATGGTCGTGGCATTTGCAGAAACCCCGCAGTTACATATCATTAACACTCTATGTGGCCTCTGTGTGACTCATTGTCACCTACTATTTTTGTCCCTGTGTCCTACCATGTAGAGCATCATGTCCTCACCTACTTCCCTATCTGCCCAGGTCAGGTGGAGGTTTCTCTCTCTCTGTCTCTCTCTGTCCCTGTCTGTCTGTCTGTCTGTCTGTCTGTCTGTCTGTCTGTCT
>LOEQ01010711.1:100825-110872 GCA_001685075.1 Bramus lutescens | reverse complement strand
AGAGAGAGAGAGAGAGAGAGAGAGAGAGTCCTAAAGCTAAGTTCGGTCTGTATAATATTACTTGTACATTTGTCTTCAATTTGTCTCCAGAGTACTCTTTCCTATTGTTGCGAAGTTCAGAGTGTTTTAATCATAGTTGCAGAGGATGCAGAGCCCGTATCTAAAAAATTAGTAAGCAAGAGGTCCAGATTTCTATGGGATTCTAGTCTAAGGAACACTGCTTCCTATAAGGAACTTTGCATTTCTCACCTGTCAAATGAGCAAACCTAAAATTTTAAACAAACTCTAACAGTTAAATCAGAAATAGCTAACAGTGCTATTGCCTTAGTTTTTGCTATATCCCCATTTCCTAGAGCATTGCCTGATTAAATACCAAATATCTTTAATGGATTATCTGAATCAAAGTGCTACAATGAATATTAATTACCTTCTCTAGTCTTTTCCCAAACACAATCAGAGCACACAGCTTGGGAACAAATCTTTGTAGCACTGTTTGTAGAAAAGATAATGAGGGAAGAAAGAAATAGCTAGATACAGCATTACAATTCACATCCTAGTTGCTGATACAGTCTTCAGAAAGAATGGAGTCCCTGATAACAGTGGCAGTTTCCCAAACTATATTATTAAAGATTTTTTTAAGGTTACAGCAAGGAAGGAAATGAAATCAGAAAGATGGGTGCATGGATGATATGGTTCAAACCCTATTTTGAATTCCTAGTTCTTTTGTAAAGCTCCAACTCTGAGGTGGTTAATTGCTTGCCTGTTCCTGAAGCTGATTGTGAAGAGGTCAGAAAACCATCTGACAGGAAGGTGTAGAGAAGAATCAGCAATGAATAATTTTACAGTTCTCCCTTCCCCAGTAGTTTCTGCTTGGACAATTTAATCCACAGATTCATTGCCCAAATAGTGTTTTTGTAATCTTGGGGGAGGCGAACTTTCTCCTTTCTGGTCTTCATTCTTCCTTTCCTCTAAGGCCATCTGAGAAGCAGGACACAGTGAAACAGACAGTTTAGAAGCAAACACCTTTAAAGGTCTTTGGGAATTTAAATTGATTGAAACTGCTTGAGGGAATGTGTTTTTTGAATGGTTTTTGATAAGCCATTCAAAGAAAGGAGAATCCTTCAAATGACTCTGTTACAAAGTTTCCCAAGGTAAGCACTATCTGTAGACACTCTTTCCTCCCCAATGAAGGGCTTGAGAATGAAGAAAAATACAAAAGATAAAAAAATGAGAAGGAGTTGGGGATTTTGCTCTGTGGTAGAATGTTTGCTTTGCAAGCAAAAGCACCTCCCTAGGTTCAGTCTTCATAGCTGGGATGAAAAGAGAAAATAAAGAATGAGAAATATAGACAATAAGACTATTTAAAGGACCTGGAGATCACTCCAGGAGCTAACAGAAAGGCATCACAGGTGAATAAAAGGTTTTTGTTGTTGTTTTGGACAAAATAGGTGGAGCATATGAAAAAAGCTGCATGTTTATCTTTGCATAATTTTCATGGTTCAGTTTCATTTCATGTAACAATTTTCTAAATCTAAAGCAAATAAGGGAACAGCCCAGAGTTATTCTTCACGTGATACTTCTCTACAAAGATCAAAGCACACTGAGAACATTCCGGTTTGCTTGCTGCAATGCAGCACAGTTTGAGAATCTCATTATCAATTTTGTAGTTACTGGAAGGAGAAACACTTTCTTATATCCAAAGAATTTTTTCCTCTCACTTTTTCAGCCTCTCCTTTCCCAAAGTAGAAATGATATACTAGGTAATCTTGAACTGTGTTTAAGTTATCCAATGCCTTCTCATTCACAAACTATGAAACCTCTTCAGCATTAAACATTTTTCAAAGGTTCAGAGATAACAATGAGTGGAAGAACAATGGAAGCTAGGTTGTCCTATAGCAGGAACAAATGTGGCAAGTGCAGCCAGCAGCAACTGATGTCCTTTCTGCGGTGCTATTAGGAAGCACGGCCTTGAAGCAAAATGACAGGTAAAATATTGAGACAGAATTGAAGAGTCTCTGAAGAGGTGAAACCCTTTTCTGGTGTGCTTTGCCTGCAAAGCAGTAGGCTTGAACCCCAATTTGATGGTATATGAGAAAAATAAAATTTGCAAGATGAAAAGAAAATTTGTTTTCTCTTTGAAAGTTCATAGGACCTGAGACTGATTAGACCTCCCCTCCGCAGAAAATCAAGGTAATGATCATTACTGAAATGTAGCACACATTGATATTCTGTAACCAGCTGAAGCACGGGCAATTAATCATTAAGGCAATCACTTATTCTCTACTATTTTTAGAAATCTTAGCTATTTCAGTATAAATTCAAACTAATAAAATCACCTCTTTAGAGGCAGTTGGTTGTAAATGGGTCCTGAACTAAATAAAATACAGACAAGTTAACAGTTAAGTTAGCTGTCTTTCCATTGAAGGACACTGAATTTGAATGTATACAGTGCAGTAGAAAAGAGTGCACTTATTGTATATAAATGACTCTTTCCTGTTCAAAATTTCAGTTATGAAGTTTTCAAGAGAAATTTACTCAAATGGCCAAGTGATGCATATTGCATGCATTGTAATTACCTAAAAATTAAAAAAGCAAAACCTGTTATACCTACCAATGTGGGACAACAGTAGGTAGAGTATTTCAGTGGTCCCCAGAAAAAGCTAAACATTAGTCACATTAGTTCTTAAAAAAAAAAAACTTCCGTAAGTATTGTTGGACTAGAAGTCCAAACTTCAGGGAGGAGTTGCTCCACACACCACTCACATAACCACAATTGATGTAAAAGCAAGAGGATTTTTATTCTGTCATGACAGGGCCCTWCAGGTTCGGGATATGAAGGGAAGGACCTCAATAGCTGTTACAGCCCATCTTCTAAAGTGAAAAGCCATAGACACAAGGGGGTGGAACCTGAAGGTTGTTTTCCAACTTCTTGGATTGGCTTATTTAAAGGGTTACTAGCAGTGATTGATCTATCCCAGGGCAGGAGAACTGCTGCATGGTCATGTGAGATAAGGAAAGCATCTGTGAGCCACCCTGACCTTGGTCCACTGACTAAATCAATACATCAAGAGATGAGTCAACATCCGTGGATTGTCTTTGGCTCAATTACAAGAATAGAGTTATGTTTGAAGATTATTCACAAGGACACAGGAGGATGAGCAGCCCAGCATGTGTGTGTGGGGGCAACTATCCCATTTCTAAGAGAGAGTGTAAGGTTTCAGAAAAATATCTTAGGGTTGAGGGGGCTTACAAATGCATTTAGAGTCTTTCAGTGTCACTAGACATGTGGAGTACCACTAAAGTATCACTAAAATATGGAGAAGCTTTACTGATTCCTCAATATGAAACCATGCTACAATGATGAGGACTCATCCTTTCTATGTATTATTTGTTATGCGAAAGGAAACAAATTAATACAGTATTTCATTAGATATTTCTTTTGCCTTTTTGGGTCTTATAATAGCTAAAAATATTTGTGGGGGCCATCTAGAGGGTAGTGTAGTGTATTCTCTGGCTTTGGTTGACACAAATTGGTTTGGAACTTCTGTTGTCCAAACAAGTAGGAGTAAACATGATTTCATTTATGATGGAATTCTTTGATAGATTTTTCTTCATTTGCGCTATTTAAAGGTTATGCTTTATAACCTGTTGGTATTTGGTCGGAAATGGAAAGAATGGGAAGAACGTAGGAGTAACAAGTCTTAAATGTCATAGGAGGTCCTCAGCTAATCAGTTCATTATTTCAGCAATTTTAGTAGCAAAGGTATGTACAGTTTTATAAGGAAAATTGTGTAAAGTTCAGTAAACAATTGTTTCTGAGTACAGGCTTAAAACAGCATTTGTTACCAACATAGATACTAAAGCAGATCATTTGAGAACAGGAATATACTATTGAACACTTGTTCATCCGAACTGCTACTGTGCTGTCTCGCATGACCTGCAAATGTTGCTATGGTACCCATTGCCCCTTGCAGTGAGAGGAAGATGTCAGTTAACCATGTATATATGTATATGCCTGTGATAGTACTTGTAATAAATCTTAGACATTGCTTAACCAGAATCTTGGTAGAGACATAAGAGACAGTTATTTCTACCTTCTTTTCTTTTCACCTTGCTGAATTACTAAGGATCAAATTAAGCCTGCAGTTTTCTAGGTAGTACTCTCTCACTAAACTCAAATGTAGGCTCTGCAAGCGTAATTTTATTATATGAAGAGTATCACACATAGTTGAATGATATTTTTTCTTCTTAATATAATTTCTGTAGACAGTTTCCTAAAGTGCATATATAAAGAAAAGACTTCTTTTTAAGTTATTACAAAACTATTGCTTGGGTGTTAAACAGGTAGTCTTCTATTGATGAGAATTTCATTTGGTTTTTACCTTGATTTTTTTCTTTAATTAAAAATGGATGTTTTTCCACTAATGAAAGTCTATGTTGGACAGAATGTAGACTAAGGAGAACACTCCTCTATTGCTAGTGGGAGTGCAAACTTGTACAGCCACTTTGGAAATCAGTATGGTGGTTTCTCAGAAAATTGGGAATCAATCTACCTCAAGACCCAGTGATACCACTCTTGGGAATATCCCTAAAGAATGCTAAACCATACCCCAAGGACACATGTTCAACTATGTTCATAGCATTATTCACAATAGCCAAAACCTGAAAACAACATAGATGCTCCTCCACTGAAGAATGGATACAGAAAATGTGGTTTAGCTACACAATGGAGTATTATTCAGTGGGGAAAAATAATGACATCATGAAATTGTAGGCAAATGGATGGAACTAGAAAAGAATCATCCTGAGTGAGGTAATTCAGACCCAGAAAGACAAACAGTATACACTCACTCATAAGTGAGAATGAGATGCCAAGTGAAGGATTAACAGGGTACAATCCTCAGCCCCAGAGAAACTAGGTAACAAGGAGGACCCTAAGAGTGGTGTCCACCCACTGAGACAGTGGGGTTGATCTAATGGGAGCTCACCAAGTCCAGCTTGACTGGGACTGATGGAGCATGTGNCAGGTTCGGGATATGAAGGGAAGGACCTCAATAGCTGTTACAGCCCATCTTCTAAAGTGAAAAGCCATAGACACAAGGGGGTGGAACCTGAAGGTTGTTTTCCAACTTCTTGGATTGGCTTATTTAAAGGGTTACTAGCAGTGATTGATCTATCCCAGGGCAGGAGAACTGCTGCATGGTCATGTGAGATAAGGAAAGCATCTGTGAGCCACCCTGACCTTGGTCCACTGACTAAATCAATACATCAAGAGATGAGTCAACATCCGTGGATTGTCTTTGGCTCAATTACAAGAATAGAGTTATGTTTGAAGATTATTCACAAGGACACAGGAGGATGAGCAGCCCAGCATGTGTGTGTGGGGGCAACTATCCCATTTCTAAGAGAGAGTGTAAGGTTTCAGAAAAATATCTTAGGGTTGAGGGGGCTTACAAATGCATTTAGAGTCTTTCAGTGTCACTAGACATGTGGAGTACCACTAAAGTATCACTAAAATATGGAGAAGCTTTACTGATTCCTCAATATGAAACCATGCTACAATGATGAGGACTCATCCTTTCTATGTATTATTTGTTATGCGAAAGGAAACAAATTAATACAGTATTTCATTAGATATTTCTTTTGCCTTTTTGGGTCTTATAATAGCTAAAAATATTTGTGGGGGCCATCTAGAGGGTAGTGTAGTGTATTCTCTGGCTTTGGTTGACACAAATTGGTTTGGAACTTCTGTTGTCCAAACAAGTAGGAGTAAACATGATTTCATTTATGATGGAATTCTTTGATAGATTTTTCTTCATTTGCGCTATTTAAAGGTTATGCTTTATAACCTGTTGGTATTTGGTCGGAAATGGAAAGAATGGGAAGAACGTAGGAGTAACAAGTCTTAAATGTCATAGGAGGTCCTCAGCTAATCAGTTCATTATTTCAGCAATTTTAGTAGCAAAGGTATGTACAGTTTTATAAGGAAAATTGTGTAAAGTTCAGTAAACAATTGTTTCTGAGTACAGGCTTAAAACAGCATTTGTTACCAACATAGATACTAAAGCAGATCATTTGAGAACAGGAATATACTATTGAACACTTGTTCATCCGAACTGCTACTGTGCTGTCTCGCATGACCTGCAAATGTTGCTATGGTACCCATTGCCCCTTGCAGTGAGAGGAAGATGTCAGTTAACCATGTATATATGTATATGCCTGTGATAGTACTTGTAATAAATCTTAGACATTGCTTAACCAGAATCTTGGTAGAGACATAAGAGACAGTTATTTCTACCTTCTTTTCTTTTCACCTTGCTGAATTACTAAGGATCAAATTAAGCCTGCAGTTTTCTAGGTAGTACTCTCTCACTAAACTCAAATGTAGGCTCTGCAAGCGTAATTTTATTATATGAAGAGTATCACACATAGTTGAATGATATTTTTTCTTCTTAATATAATTTCTGTAGACAGTTTCCTAAAGTGCATATATAAAGAAAAGACTTCTTTTTAAGTTATTACAAAACTATTGCTTGGGTGTTAAACAGGTAGTCTTCTATTGATGAGAATTTCATTTGGTTTTTACCTTGATTTTTTTCTTTAATTAAAAATGGATGTTTTTCCACTAATGAAAGTCTATGTTGGACAGAATGTAGACTAAGGAGAACACTCCTCTATTGCTAGTGGGAGTGCAAACTTGTACAGCCACTTTGGAAATCAGTATGGTGGTTTCTCAGAAAATTGGGAATCAATCTACCTCAAGACCCAGTGATACCACTCTTGGGAATATCCCTAAAGAATGCTAAACCATACCCCAAGGACACATGTTCAACTATGTTCATAGCATTATTCACAATAGCCAAAACCTGAAAACAACATAGATGCTCCTCCACTGAAGAATGGATACAGAAAATGTGGTTTAGCTACACAATGGAGTATTATTCAGTGGGGAAAAATAATGACATCATGAAATTGTAGGCAAATGGATGGAACTAGAAAAGAATCATCCTGAGTGAGGTAATTCAGACCCAGAAAGACAAACAGTATACACTCACTCATAAGTGAGAATGAGATGCCAAGTGAAGGATTAACAGGGTACAATCCTCAGCCCCAGAGAAACTAGGTAACAAGGAGGACCCTAAGAGTGGTGTCCACCCACTGAGACAGTGGGGTTGATCTAATGGGAGCTCACCAAGTCCAGCTTGACTGGGACTGATGGAGCATGTGATCAAACTGGACTCTTTGAATGTGGCTAACAATGAGGGCTGACTGAGACGGGAAGGACAATGGCACTGGGTTTTGATTCTACTTCATGTACTAGCTTTGTGGGAGCCTAGTCTGTTTGGATGCTCATCTTCCTAGACCTGGATGAAGGGGGGAGGACTTTGGACTTCCCACAGGGTGGGGAACCTTGACTGCTCTTTGGACTGGAGAGGGAGGGAAATGGGAGGAGGTGGAAATTTTTAATAAAAAATATGGTACATTTACACGATGGAGTACTACACAGCAGTAAAAAATAATGACACCTTGAAATTTGCAAGCAAATAGATGGATCTAGAAAAGACCATATTGAGTGAGGTAACCCAGACTAACAAATATAATATGCACAAATCCAACCTTCAGTCCACAACCCCAGACAACCTAGACAACAAAGAGGACTCTAAGAGAGACATACATGTATCTACCTAGGAAGGAGAAAAAGACAAGTTCTCCTGAGTAAACTGGGAGCCTGGAAGTCATGGGAGAGGGAAGAAGGGGAAGGTAAGAAGGGAGAGGAGAAGAGAAAAATGTATAGCTCAATAAACAATTAAAAATTAAAAATTAATATTGTGATCTCAAAAACTTTCATTTATTTAAAAAGTCACAAAAATGTTTCATGTTCATATGTATGAGCTTCTTGATAAATCAATAAATAAAATCAAATAATATTGAAACAAGAAAAAGAGGGACATATGGATCTCCCTAAGAAGAGGAAATAGATAGGTAAACTGTGTGCAGGGGAAAGTAGAGGGAAGGGGACAGGGGATGGTTTAATTGTAGGTGGGACAAAGCAGGAGAGTGATGAGGAAGATATCTTGATAGAGGTGGTCATTGTGGGGTTAGGGAGAAACCTGGTGACAGGGTAGTTCCTGGAAACCCAATAGGATGACCTCAGCTAAGACTTTTAGCAATAGTGGAGAGGGGGCCTGAACTGGCATTCCCCTGCAATGGGATTGGTACCTGCCCTAACTTTCATAATAGAGTCTTCATCCAGTACCTGATGGAAACAGATGCAGAGATCCACAGCCAAGTACTGGGTCCATCTCCGTGAGTTCAACTGAAGAAAGTGTGGAGGGACTGTATGAGTAAAGAAGGGTCAAGATCATAAAGAGAAAATCTGCAGCTTATAAGAGATCACATACTCTGGATGGACAGCTAGGGAGCCTGCATGGGACTAACCCTGGCCCTCTGAAACTGGGTGTCAGTAGTGTAGCTTAGTCTTTTGTGGGGCCTCTAGCCTATACACGTGGGAACAGGACCTGTTCCTGATGTATGAGTTGGCTTTTTGGAACCTATTCCTTATGGTGGGTTGCTTTGCTCAGCCTTGATTCAGGGGCTGTGGGAAGGCACTTGGCCCTGCCTCAGCTTGAAGTGCCATGCTTTGTTGATTCCCATTTGAGGACTTACACCATCTAAGTGGAGATAGAGGAGATGTGGAGGGGGGTTAGGTGAGAGTTGGGGGAGGGAGCAGGAGAGAGAAAGGAGCTGAAACTTGTTGATATATAAAAAATAAAAATAGATGTTATTTCTATTATATATTCTAATTATGGTTTCCCTTCTCCCAACTTCTCTGAGATTCTCTCCACCTCCTTTCGCATCCAAATCCATACCCTGCCATCTAAAGAATAATTATAAAATAAGGTAAGAAAGAAAGAAATCAAATAAACCTAAATAGGACGAGACACACAAAAGAAAAAGAGCCAAAGAAGAAGCAAGCATAAGAAACTTATAGATGCAGTGACACATACATTCATATTTTTTCATCAAAGAAGGTAAACAGTGTCATTGTACATATTTCTTTTACTCTTTTCTTTTCTTTTATTTATTGATTTTTATTGAGCTCTACATTTTTCTCTGCTCCCCTCTTTGCCTCTCCCATCCCCTCCCCTTCAACCCTCTCCCAAGGTCATCATGCTCCCAATTTACTCAGGATATCTTGTCTTTTTTTTTACCACCTGTGTAGATTAGATCCATGTATGTCTCTCTTAGGATCCTCATTGTTGTCTAAGTTCTCTGAGATTGTGATTTGTAGGTTGGTTTTCTTTGCTTTATGTTTAAAGACCACTTATGGGTGAGCACATGTGATAATTGTCTTTCTGGGTTGGGGTTACTTCACTCAAAATGATGTTTTCTAGCTCCATCCATTTACCTGCAAAATTCAAGATGTCATTTTTTTTCTGCTGTGTAGTGCTCCACTGTGTAAATGTAACACATTTTCCTTATCCATTCTTCATTCTAGGGACATTCAGGTTGTTTCCAGGTTCTGGCTATGACAAACAATGCTGCTGTGAACATAGTTGAGCACATGTCCCTGTGGCACAATGTAATGATGAGGTAAGCAGGCCGTGTCCCACCACCCAGCTAGCTTTACCAGAAATAATTACATAGAAACTGTATTCATTCAAAACACTGCCTGGCCCATTATCTGTAGACTCTTTTTGGCTAACTCTCACATCTTAATTAACCCATTTATAATAAATCTTTTTATCACCACTTGGCTGTGGCTTACTGGCAAGATTCTAGCCTACATCCATCTTGGGCCAGAGAGCCATGGCATCTGCATCATTGCCTTCTACCCAGAATCCTGTTCTGTCTACTCCACATACCTAATTTTCTTTCCTATCAAAAGGCCAAGGCAGTTTCTTTATTTAACCAATGAAATCAACACAAAACTGAAGACCCTCCTACATCAGCACAATTGAACATCCTTTGAATATATACCCAAAAGTGATATTACTGGGTCTTGAGGAAGGTTGTTTCCTAATTTTCTGAGAAATTGCCACACTG
>LOEQ01010711.1:52586-69938 GCA_001685075.1 Bramus lutescens | reverse complement strand
GTTTGAATACTATATAATGAAAACATGAATTCAGTAAAATCACAGCAGATTCCAGTCACCCTTTTGTGTGTTGTGTCTGTCTGTCATTCACTGAACTTGTGCCTTTCTGTTTTACCAAGAGCCTGATTCTCCCATGGTCTGAGTGGTTCCCCTGAGCCAGTCGGTGGCATCTCATAGCATTTGCACTGGTACAAGAGACCATTATCCCTATGATAACACTTTCCTTTTTATGATCAATATCTTCTTTAATGGAAATATAACTATATTTATTTAAAAATATTCAAAGAACAAGATTAATTTTGAAAATGCCATACCTATGCTACAGATGAAACTCTCTGAAGGCACACTTGCATGTGGAAAAACAAAGAAAGGCTGCATGGGAAAAATATATATAGATTACTTTAAATGCTTCTAGCAATGAGAACGGGGAAATGCTTTTTAGTTAATGTCTTTTTTGTATTCATTTAAGCACTTCCTGGCCCATTATATCTAGCATCTTCTTGGCTATCTCTCACATCTTAATTAACTCATTTCTAATAATCTGTGTACCACCACGAAGTGGTGGCTTACCGAGAAGATTCTAACCACCATATGATCAGTATCTTAAAAAAAAATAAATAAAAGCAAACCTGGTCCCTTTAACTTTCTTATTTTAGAGATTGCACTTCAGCATCTAAGGTTTTCTCCTCATCCCTGAATAGCCCCAGCCCTTCCTAATGCTATGTTGTCCACTTGTGCACTCATACACTTATTTTCAAGAAGTAGAAGTTCCTATGGGCCAACAAGTTTGTTCCTTTCTCTGACTATGTACTGGCCTCAAGCCCAGGGAAATGTAGGTTAGAGATGGCCAGCCAGAAGAACGAAACTACCTGGTACTATTTGGACCATTTTTATGCTTGCCAAATTCACAGGCCCCTCTGTGGGTTCAGGAGGGTATAATGATAGAATTAGCTAATGTTTGGGAGTTTTCACAAATTTAGTTTGAGTGAGAGGCAACTGTCAGAAATGCACATCAGCAACAGTTTTTATCAAAACTACCGTCTTCCCCATATTTTAACACTAAAGTCTTCAGTTTGTACCCAAATGAGTACCTTAGAAAATAGGTGATTGTGAATAGAGGAGTATTAAAAAAATCAAATTATTATTTAGTTCTTCGGATCAAAAGAAAATTGAAAGCTTTTAAACTATTGCTAGAAAAATGAAATAGGCAACATACAAACTTAATTTTATGCTGAGATTATATACAATATTGCCATTCAAATGGAAAACTGAAGCCTCATGTGGTCAGGAGAATTAAATATACTTTCCCTTTACTTTGGGAGACATATGAGGGCAATTCTTTCAAGGTATTTTGGCAATAGCAACATACCAGCGCTTTATAAACCTTGTAACTTATAACCTCCTTTTGCCTAAAACATTTTTATATGAGCACTGGGTTTATAGGTATATAGGTATATAAGAGAGGTACACAAATCATTTACTAATAATAAATAAAAAAGGATTTTTATAATTATTTCTTTGTACATATACAGTTTTATCATATATTACAGATGAAACAAATTTATATATAATACCATATTTTAAATATTAAACAAATTTATATACTTATGATATCTGCTTCAAATAAATATTGAATACATATTTGATAATATAATATAGAGCAATTTCAATGTTTTTCAGAGTTGATTGGTTTAATCCTGAATGCTACTTTGCATAATGATGGAGCAAAACTGGCATAAATATGTTTAAGAACATTTTTAGACTTTGTTAGAAATTGCCAAAATTCATTGAACAATTTTTAATGAAACTTTAGTCAAAAGCTAAAACGGAAATTAAAAAAATAAAACATTCTAGCACAACATAATACAAATATATACTAATTTAAGACTTACATATTGAGGACTGCTAGTAAGGAAATATTTAAAGTCTTTGTTTTATATAATCAAAACATTATGGTTTAGAGAGTTTTTCTTTTATTTTGAATTTCTGAGACTGGGTCTTACTTATGTAGTGAAAGGTAGCCTAGAAATCACTATGTATCCCAGGCTGGCCTTAAAGTCATGCTAGTCCTCCTGCCTCTTGAATGTTAGCGATGTCAGAAATACAGCCCTGAGCAACCATAACTAGAAAAATCAGGATGTTTCTATACTAGTAGAAAACAGGAAAAGTCATTGCAACTTACAGAAAGCAACCTGAATATTCAACAAACGTTTGTTCTTATCACTTTGAACAGTTACAAGTCTCTACATTTAATGATGCTCACTCCAAAAAGAAGTTCCCCTGTCCAAAGCCAACAGTAACACTAGTCTATGGACATAAATGTAATTACTTAGAAAGCAATTTTATTGAAATACTGTGTCCATTTAGTAATAAATCAGCCTAGCTTCCATACTTGGCCTACATCTGTATCAGCTACAGGGTTTAAAGCTGCTTTATAATACCAGATGTGAATTCTCTTCTATGGAGAAAGCATCAAAATCAATCTGTTGTTAGTATTCCAACAAACTTGCCACTGTTACAACAGTGAGTATTTCGTACATGACTGGTCACCATTATTACACACAGGGCCCATAGCTGAATACGTTAATTCATTAGACTCCATAACATCTTTAAGCAAGATGAGTGCAAGCTTCAGGTCCAGTTTTTGTTCTCTCTATCCTATGACCGGTTTTGTTATCTCTATACTGTGACAAAGGCAGATGATGTCTTAAGCATTGGTTCAGTGGGCAACCAACTGACAGGAAAATTGTTTTTATTATTTGGTAAACCTCTGAGACCTTTCTGATCAACAGCTCAGTGTAAGGTGGGTCATTGTTTACACTGGAGTTTTCATTTAATAACCTAGGATTCAGGGAGTATCATTATATATCCATGCAGGGAGCTTCACTTTCAATTTTAAATTTTTTTGTTAGCTTACTCAAATGTCAAATTTCCTTATAACCTTTCAATAAATCTTTACTTCTGTTGATTCACACTTTCCATACCCTTCCCAATTGTAGACAGAAGTTTCTGTCTCACCTGGTCCCACAGCCATTCAGTCCCAAAGAAACACACAGAGACTTATAACAATTATAAACTGTTCAGCCTATTAGATCAGGCTTATTAACAACTATCTCTTGTAGTGAAAGGGGAGTGGGCCTGCTTTTTGTCCGGCCCAGCTCCCGCACAGCTAGCTTATTACCCAGAATAACAACATACAAATTGTATTCATTTAAGCCCTGCCTGGTCCATTATATCTAGCCTCTTCTTGGCTAACTTTCATAACTTGCTTAACCCATATCTCGTAATTTGAGTAGCACCATGAGGTCGTGGCTTACCGGGAAGATTTCAACCCACATCTATCTTGGGCCAGAGCTTCATGCATCTGCCTAACTCTGCTTGCTTTCTCCCAGCCTTCTGTTCTGTCTACTCCATACACCTAAGGGCTGGCTTATCAAAAGGCCAAGGCAGTTTCTTTATTAACCAATGAAAATAACACATAGACAGATGACCCTCCTACATCAATCTCTTACAACTTAAATTAACCCATAACTCTTGTCAATATTAGCTATGTAGCTTGGTACCTTTCACCAGTGAGGCACTCTCTTCTTCTGACTGGTGACTGCAGATTGAGACTTTCATCCTCGCATAAGTCTCCTAGTATCCTCTGCTTCTGACTGGTGACTGCAGATTGAGACTTTCATTCTCGCATAAGTCTCCTAGTCTGGTCACCCAGTCTGTATTTCCTGCCTGGCTACTGACCAATCAACACTTTATTAAACCAATACAAGTGACAACACTTTACAAGGTACAAGAAAATTATCCCATATCACTTCCCCTTTTATTCTTTTCAAAACAAAAACCTTGAATCTAATAACCTTTGTTTATCTTTTTTTCTTACCATTATCTACAACTGGAAACAAACACTCAAAACAAAGACAAAGATCCATAATTCATTTTGGGGGAATGTATGCATAGTTTTCTAGGCTACTTCCTGTTGATTATGGGCGCTGATAATTTGATGGGGGCCTAAAGAATATTTATGATTACAACCAAGACTTGACTAAAGGATTTTCTGAGGCTGGATCATCCCATCCAACAATTTTTAAGCTGTTTTGGATACAGAACTCAGGGGAAACTGCAAAAGAGGTGCTCCAAAATGTTGGATGATCTAGGCCATCTGTTCCCACTGGAGATTTTTCACGGGGTTTTCCTCAATCATAACTTACTTTTCTTAAACCAAAATAAATCCACAACCTCCTATTTTCTGTGGAAACAAAAGCAAAACCTCTTTTCCAAAGTAACATATATTTTGACTTAAATTTTGAAGTCAAGGCATTTTCAAAATATATAGATTGGATTAATCTGGCAATATTTATAATCAGTTTTCTCTTAGTAGTTAGTATTCCTTCTTCAGAAGTCAAACAATTCATAGACAACACAATAACAAACAGTATCCAGATTCTCTGTGCATTTTCCATCTTTATGTTGCTTTAAGTTTTTTAAACTCTATTTCTTTTATTTTTACTTTTTTTTTGAGACAGGGTTTCTTGGTATATTTTTGGCTGTTCTGGAATGTACTCTGTAGACCAGGCTATCCTTGAACTCAGAGATCTGCCTGCCTCTGCTTCCCAAGTGCTGGGATTAAAGGCATNTCTCTCTCTCTCTCTGTCTTTTTAAGGTTATTCTATATCCTTTTTATTGTCTCTCCCAAGTCTACATGTATTTTTAAACACACTGTAAACAATTTAGAGGTTTTTTGTTTGTTTTTTTTACTTTGAATCTGTTTTTATTATATATCTCCTTTTTTTGACCACTTGAGTCTTTAGTTTGCTAAGTGACACGACTAGGATTAAAGCCGTGGCTTTGACTAATGGATGCATCCTACTCCTTGGCTTCCTGAGAGATTAGGTTCATGTTAGAGGTACTGGTGGGAGCAATGTTTTCTACCACAACTCTGTAGAGTTTCCAGGTCCATGACACCACCAAAAAGCATGCTGCTGGGCTGCTCATGAACACCATTTATGTGTTTGGTGGCAGGGCCTCTTGAAAAAGCTGCATGATTTTTGCTGCTAGTGCTGAGTTGGGAAGCCTCTCTCAAAGGAGCCATACTTCTGCTTGTCACAAGCAAACAGAGCCGATCTGAGACAATGCTGCCACCTAGAAGACATGTATGGCTCTTCTTTTGTCTGCTTAGAATGCTTTTTTAAAAATCCTTTCTACAGCTTTATGTGGAAATTCTTGCCCCACATTGGGGGAAGTTCTCATACTCCTTGGTGCTCACTTACTTACATCCTCGCTTTCTCCCAATATACACATTTTACTACCTCTTCTCAAAACACTTTTCCTTCCTTCTCCTCTTATAGTTATCCCTTTGGTTTTCCAGTACTAGAGGGAAGTCCTACTATGCAAGATGGTAAAATATTGCTGAAGCATCTCAGATTCGTTGCATATTTGATTTTGAACTAAATTTTGTTGTTGAATTTTTCAAAAACTTTTGACTTTTGCCACATCTTTCAATGCCTACATTCAGCAGCATAATCATGGTTGAAGAATCTTTTTCCTATAGTATTCCAATCCTATTTCACCAGTTGTATTTTATTATTTTCTCTGGTTGTATACAGATGTTTCCAAATTTATAGTTGGATAGTGTAGTGTGCCATTTCAAGGGGATAACTAAGTGGCAAAAAGAATATGGGAGCCCTCAAAGAACATAGGGCTTTGATTTTGACAGATGACCTTGACAACTTCTTGACTTATTTGAGTTTTAGTTTCTTGTACAAAAAAGGTAGATCTCTGCCACATCAAATGATTACAGAGGTTAAGGGGAAAAGTACTTAGAAAATATTCAGTCCAGTACTGGGAACATGATGAGTTTTCAAGAAAAGATATTTGCTAAATGGAAACTTAAGCTAAAGATTTTAACATACATTCATTAAATATATACAACTCTTAAAAAATCAGCCCATATTACACACTATATTTGATATTAAATTAAGAGTCACATTGCACAAGAATAACATGTTTGCAGTCTCATTTACAAATGGCAATTAATGAGAGTCTTGTATCTGTGCAGCTTATGCAACCTCATCTCCCCACAGTGTCAGATAGGACTACAACATGAATCTTCTTGGTCACAGGCAATCACTTCCCCATGTAGAATTGTCATATATGTGGCAGAATTATACTATAAATACGAAAGGAGATAAACTGGAATTGAAAGCAATTTATCATTTATAATCATCTCACAAATTCCTAAGCAGTATTTATCATAAAGCAGGGATTTTGGACAAGCTGCAATATAACTGTGATATTAAAAATGAGAAAGTACTAACTTAGAATGCATAAGAAAGGGGCAAACTTTGAAGAGGGATGTAACCTAGTTTTGAGGCAACACTAGTCAAACAAAACTTGGGAGGCTTTGAAGGAGTCACAAAAGTGTAACTCCAATCTCAACTCCTCTAACAAATCATCAGAAAAATATGAATTCCATAATAGTGCTAGGAAAGTGCATTTTCTTTATCAGGATGAAGAAAGGGCCATGACAAATTTCTTGGTTTTATGGAGTAAATTCTATCTTTGTTTCCACAGTCTTATCTGGATCACAAAAAAGTAGATTGTCTTTTAATTTTCCCAGTTAAGGTTATTTCAAAGGTCTTTGTGTGCTGTAGAGCAGAAGCCTTAAATTCTAATAAATATGTCAGCCAGGAGACTAGAAGGGACAAGGAATGAGTATTCTGATGAGTGGGTACAGCTTTGTAAGGGAACTGCCTCAACTAAGACATGATAAATGATGACTGCAGTTCAAAAATAAATGTTGTCATATATTACATTTTTTTCAAAAGCAAACAAACAATGCAAAGGTTTGAATTATTTTTATGTAAAAGTTTCTGATTTTAAAACATCAACCATATTTTAAAAAAACAAAATGAAACCAATGAGTAAAGAGAAAACAAATTAACCAAGAAAAAACACTCTGCATGATGACACTGCTTCTAAACAACCTGTCTATGACTTCTATCAACATTCCCAATTCTTCCACATGCTACAAATTAAATTTGAGAAATGCTGATTATCAATGAACTCTCATTGCCTCATTCTATGGATTTGATTAGCAATTGTATAACATGGAACCTGAGCTATGTTCTTTTTACCTCAGGGTTCTCTATTTTAAATAAAAGAATATCCGTTTTCCTATCTACATAGGACTGCTGCAATCATGTATTAATCCATTACCTTATTTGTGTTTTATTAATTCATCCTCTCATTCATTATTTATTAATTTATTTATATAATTTTTATTGGTGGTCTCACTCCATTGGCAAAGTTGTTTACAACTCCTGGCTTCAAGACATCTTCATACCTCAACCTCTCAAGGTCATTAATTTACTAAATCATTCCAAGTCTGAATAAATTCTAGATTATCGCTAGATAGGATCATTATTTCTTACCAACCATAACTGCCTAGATGTAGTAAAATTCTTGTGTATATGCACACTTTTCTTCCCTGCCTTTACCCATTCTTCATTCTTTCTCCTGTTTCCTCCCTTCCTCTCTTCATTCTTCATTCTTTCTTCTGTTCCCTTCCTCCTTCCTTTCCTCCCTTCCTGCCTATGTGCTTGCCTTCCTGCCTGTCTGCCTGCCTGTCTACATGCAGTACTTGGGACTGAATCTAAATCCTTGTTTGTGCCAGGCAAGCTCTCTATGGTTTACTGATATCCCAGGGTATTTACTTTATTTTGAGACAAGGTACAATTATTAAACTGAAGTCAGAATCTCAGGTGGGCGTTGGATTCATGATTATCTTTCCCCAACATCCTGAGTAGCTAGGGTTATTTAGCCTGTTCAAACAGGCCTGGCTGTGTTCTTCCAATGCTTGCATTTATTTTCCAGTAATAGTCAAGTACCAATGCATGTTTTAACTCCTTGCAAATCTCTCTAAATTTTTATTGATTTTACTGAGCTATACATTTTTATCTGCTCCCCTCCCCTCCTCTCCCCTTCCCTTCAACTCTCTCCCATGGTCCCCATGCTCTCAATTTACTCAGAAGATCTTGTCTTCTTCTACTTCCCATGTAGATTAGACCTATGTATGTCTCTCCTAGGGTCCTCATTGTTGTATAGGTTCCCTGGGACTTGAAAATCTCTCTAATTTTTTGAGGGCCACAGAGTAATATCAACTTGCTATTTTAATCCTAAAGAATATGGATTCACTCTCCACCCACTGTTTAAGACCAAGCCAACTTTTTTGTAGTTTACAAAAACAAATGCTTAAAAATCAAATAAAACAAGAAATTATGAACATTTTTAAGCAATGAAATCTTTCCAAGCACATAGAAGTACAACATATCACAAACTTTAATAATCTGTTCTCATAATGCATCATTATGCTTTTGACATTCTTTCTATTATTAAAATTAGCATTATTTGCAATTTGCTTTCAAACATCCTCTCATATAAATGATCACAACGTGTTCAACTACTTGAGGTGAATATTGAGATATTCTCAATAGTTTTATATTTCTATGCAACACAATGATATCTATTTTACATATATATTCAAATTTTATGATGATGTATCCATAATGGAGGATGTTTTGTGTATGTTTGAATGTAATTAACCCCCATAAGCTGGGAGTGGCACTATTAGCAGGTGTGGCCTTGTAGAAGTAGGTGTGGCCTTGTTGGAGGAAGGATGTAACTGTAGGATAGACTTTGAGGTCTTCTATATTCATGCTAGGCTTAGTGTACACACAATTTCACTTCCTGATGCCTGTGGATTAAGATGTAGAACTCACAATTCCTTCTTCAACAACATGTCTCCCTACATGCTGCCATGTCCTATCATGATGATAATGGGCTAAACCTCTGAAACTGTAAGCCACCCCGATTAAATGTTTCCATTTCTAAGAGTTGTTGTGGTCATGGTGTCTCTCCACAGCAACAAGAGAGCCTAACTAAGAAGTTGGTTCTGAGAATGGAGTATTGCTGTGTTTGCCTGACCATGCAGTAAACAAAGCTGAATGCAATTGGAGATCAGAAGAGCATTTCGACATCAGACATGGAGATGCAGAGTTTTAGCTTGCCCAGATGATTTTAAGTCTTGCTTTGCTCCAGTATTTCCTCACTATGCTCCTTTCTCTGCACTTTGGAATGGTAATATATATCCTGTGCCATTATATGTTGGAAGTATTTGATCTTTATTTTTTTAGTTTTATTTTATAGCAGATTATAGTTAAGAGAGTATGTGAATCTCAGAACTTTGAACTTTTAAACCTTGGTGAGATTGGGATAGACTATGGGGACTTTTGAAGTAGAACTAAGTGCAGTTTGCATTATGATATTGATAAAGGCTCATGGGGTCCAGGGAGAGTAATGTGGCAGTTTGTTGCTGGACACTAATAGCTTCCTAAGTGGAAGGGGTGAGAAGGTGCAGTGTCAATGTCTCAAACACTTGGGAGTCAGGTAGAAGGTGTAGAGCAGACTCATTTATTTAAGAACGGGAAAAACTTATAAGCTCACCGAGCAACCAGGCATTCTCATCCAATGACAGCTGATATTGCTTGGTTGTCCCACACTGGCTAGGCACAGTCAGGACCTCTGACAGTGCTGGGCAAACTCCAGGTTTGCTTCTTTTGGCCTGGTAGGCCTTAACTTCCTACAAGGAATGTAATTGGCTCCCATAAGCTCATAGGGAGTGATGCTATTAGGAAGTGTGGCCTTGTTGGAGTAGTTATAGCCTCGATGGAGGAAGTCTGTCATTGTGGGAGTGGACTTTGAGGTCTCCTTTGCTCAAGCTATGCTCCGTGTACACACAGTTTCACTACCTGTTGCCTGTGAATCAAGATGTAGAACCCTCAGCTCCTTCTCCAGCACCATGTCTACCTTCATGTCACCATGTCTTGCCATAATGATAATAGACTAAACCTCTGAAACAGTAAATTACCCCAATTAAATGTTTTCCTTTCTGAGAGCTATCATACTCATGGTTTCTCTTCACAGCAACAGAAAGCCTAACTAAGAAATTCTCATATATAAATAAGTGATTTTACACTTGTTGCCATATTTTCTTAGTAAAGTTTATACTATTTTCTAGCACCAAAAGTTCAAGTCTAAGTGTTAATAACTAACCAGTATTAGATTGGATTTTATTTTGTTTGATTTTTTATTCAAAGATTTATGTAGCACAGGCTGGCTTCAGACTGTGTTTGTAGGCCAGATTGTCCTTGAACTCCTGAGCCAGCTGTCTCTACTTTGCAAGTGGGATGGCAGGCATGTGTTAATGTTGCCACCAAACTTGGCTTTTTTGTATATTTAGATATTTTGGAAGAAATAAGAAGGGCAAATGATATCTCATTACTAGCTATGTGCTTATTTTGAGGTATTTGTGTGTTTTTTGCATTATTTTTATTAGAGGTCTTTTCATATGTTTGAGTATTTTATATACTTGTTAAATTATGTATTTATTCTTTTTGTTGCAAATATTTATATCAGAATTCATTATGGGGACTGAAATTATTGTTCAGTTGGTACACTACTTGCTAACATACATGAAAACCTGTATTTGAATTCCCAGCACCAAATAATCTAGGCATAGTGACACATAGTTGAAACTTGGAGCCACAAGGGTCATAAGTTCAAAACCACTTTCAGCTACATAGTGAGTTAAAGTTCAGCCTTGAATATATGAGATATTGTCTTAAAATTATTTTAAAAGAGGACAATTATTTTTCAATTTAAACAAAGTCCTTTAATTAAATCAACTCTAGTATTGATATTGTCATTCTGGCTGGTGTCTATATAAGTGTGTTTGTCACGTAAAACTGACTAAATTATGTAGATTTCTGACTTGTGTAGTCTTATATAAACACATATATACAAAAAAATTATACAACTTCTTCTTGTATTGTTTTCATTTTTGGCACGTGATGTTGCCAAAAAATATAAAAAATGTCTTATCATCCCCCCAATAATAGTTAACGATAGCAGACATTCTGGTTACGTTTCCATTAGCCAGTCCCATTTTCTCTCTTACTTGCTGACAGAATTTATTTTTATAAAAGTGTATAACAATGTCAGGCACTCATTCTCCCAGCCTTTTCTAAAGTTGGAGTGTAATAATGTGATCATATTATAGCCACATATATTGAAGTGGGATTTTGCCATTGGACTGTGAGGAAGATTTTCCTTACTAATTATAGAGATCAATGTTTGCTCATTAAAGAGATCAGTATCTAGAGTTTACATATATCACATGCTTGTGTTTAAGTTGACCTCCCCAGGCATAAGCAGTTGGTGATATTTATAGTACCAGGTAGAAACTCACTCCTATTAAATAGGTCTTAAATCCAATTTGACTGTTGTTGGTGTCCCTAAGTTGAAGTACTGCATTTTTCGGGATATCTTGCAGGTCCAGTACTTCTGCAGTGTTCTTCTCCTGCATATCCACCATACTCTTCTTTCTCAAACATTAAATGATAAGGAATATCTTTATGTTTCTTTGTCATACTAAACTTTTGTTGGAATACTGAGGCCTTTTATTTGTAGAATTATTCCTGTAATTTCTTGAAGTTTTTATTCTTATGCACTCATGAATCTTTTTGTAGCTGTTATATATGCTTCTCCTTGTTATCAGGCACATAAATTATCTAAATTTAAATTTCATGAGTACATATCCATTGTTTACTTAGTGACCCTTTTCCCTTTTGATTTTTTATTTTATATTACATACATGACACATAATCATATAATTATATATTCTCAACCTTTATCTGTGTCATTGTATACTCTCAGTTGTCCATCCAATTTGAGAACTAATTTGAGTATTTTCCATACTTATGCTTATATTCCACAATATTATATTAACCTTCTCCATGGTTGTCCTTGTTACATTTTGTATCTGGGTGACATTCTTCAGAGTTCTATTACTAATACTAATTTAAATCATACTTTAGTCACTTTTCTCCAACATTTAAATCTAAGTTGCTCACTCTAATGTCAGAATTGGTTTTTATTTTGTCCATAAAGTAAAAATTTCTTGATTGCTGAGTAAATAGTCATGCCAGTACTTAGATGTTCATTACATATATTGTCCTTATGTTAGCTTATACTAAGCAATTATAAATAGTATAAAACCTTATTATGCAAAATATAAAGGAACATAAGATACTATATTTTTATATATTGCTTTCATGATACTTTCCTAATATTACATAACTAAAATTGACATTTTCATAATTTTTCATGAGAATAAGAGCTTGTATTTTGTTCATATAAACATTTTTCTTTCATATCACTTAATTTTGTATCAAGTGATATTTATTGCATTAATGTGACTAGAACTCGTAACCTAATGTGTTGCTCATTTCATATATTCACATTATGAGACCATCTATATATTCAAGCAAGGTGATATTGTTGCATATATAGCAGATTTCAATTTAGAATAGTGTCATCCTAGACAATATATAACATAAAACTACAATTTTCATAATCTTATAATTGACCATCATATTGGAATCTATTTCAATAAATAGTATGAATTTTTTTCTCTAACTTATTTTCTAGACTTGATTTCTTGGCTTAATTTATACCGGCACAGTTTTTATTTCTGTTGTACTAGGTTTATTGTCTATAATCCAAGCCAGTGCACTTTAATTTAACAATACTTAATATCATCTACTGTACTATGAAATTTGACTATTAATATAAAATTTTAATGTAACAGATTCTATTTCCACACTAATAGCATCTGCATATCATAATAAATCAGTAGATTCAATGAACTGTTAGAGATCACTCTGAATTTTAGTCCTAAATAACAAATATCAAAAGAAGTTTTGAATAAAGGAAGAAATTTTCACAATAGTTAAAATTTGTGGGCATCCTATGATAATTGTTAAAAAAAACCTTAATATTAAGATCAGTTGCAATGACCCAGGTAGATTCTGTTACAGATTGGGGAAAGAATAGTCAAGAACAATGAAGAGAATTTGCTGACTTAACCATAAGACTAAGTGTTGAGAATACAATTATTAGTTGAAATTAAAATAATCTATCAAATTTGATTAATTTGTGCTTGATCATAACAGATATTAAAATTATTTGAAGTGTGATCTAGCATGTAAGTTTGCAGAAGCAAGCCTCACAAAACTAGTGGTTGGCAAATTCAGACTTAATGTAGTATTATATTGTAGGTAATACATTAGTTTTGATCAGAATTTGGCATATGTGGAAGAAACAAACATAAAAAGTAGGTGGGAACTTTATAAGACATTCAACTGCATTGGTATTCATTATTCACAAAAGGCTTTGATTCTAGTCAATAATCTGAAGAACTACTTGAAAGGCAAAAATTACTTTACTAAGATAGGTATACACAGGTTTTTCTTTTGTATGTTCAAGACTGACTGAACCCTGAACATCTTTAATGCTGAGCATACACTCTACCAGAGTACTAGATGGATATAGTTTCATAGAGATATTGAAAGATAAAAGGCATTTGACTTGCAGTAGTGGGATAAATTGAACATTAAACTCACTGGAAGAAATGCATTTCCTTATGCACAGCTAAATTCAGTTGGCACACTTGTTCCAGATTCAGCAATATGAAGATGTAAGTCCCTACGAAGGAGCTGTGCTGAGAACGTTATACATTTATTGGAATTAAGGATCATTCTTTTATTCAATGTCCACATATTTACATAGTTTATCATAGTGCATCGTCATTGCCAGGTGGCTCTGGTATTGAAAAATATCTAGACTTATGGGCAGAAAGATGGCATTACTCTTGCCTACAGGTCTGACAACCTGATTTCAGTCTCCAGTGTGTTAGCCCGTGTAAGAAAGCTGTGAAATTATTGGGAGCTACAGATGGGGAAAGTGCAAAATGTTCTTCCCAAGAAGTGGCCTTCTAAAAAGAATTGCATAAATTATGCTAAATGAATGCAATTAAAAAGAAGGTCCTGAGGGGAATGCCTTGATTTATTCAAATAATCTCTGTGGAAAAGGTGAATGCCTGGGAGTAATATTATTGATACTTTCCACATGAAAAAAGATAATAAGACTTAACACCTAGTATATTCCATCACTGTACTTGTATTTGTTTAAGCTAAATGTAAACGTCCCCTCATATTTTACTGGACTTAATTTTAAAAATGAAAAGTACATTATTTGAAATACATTTGGATTCACAATCCTAGAGTTCCGTAGTTTATCATCACTCAAGTCTTTGGAATATCCTTCAGTCCTAGAAATCTTAGCCTTGCAGGCCCTGGAGCAGATAAACAGTCTAGAACTCATATGATGGTAGAAAGGAACCAATATCAAAAAATTATATTCTGACACCACAGAAATGCTGTGTTACATGTAATACATGTACACACAGAGTAATTTTAAAAATTATAATTTAAAGAATATGCAGATTTTAATTAGAACAATCTGTGATGGTGTTTACACGAGGTGATATTTTCCAGGCATCGATTATCAGCAAGGCGAGGTTTCCTTTCAGGGTATTTTTAATTATTCTCTTCTAACATGTCCTCCTTTTCTCAAGAGGGCCTCAAACATAGAGACAGATAAATTGAGAGATTCCCCGGTCAATTGATTACTTAACTCTGTTATCAAAGTTTAACAATTAAGATGATAATTATATAATTGATTGCTTGTCCCTAACTACCCTCTCTCTGTTGATGTTCTTATAAAGTTCCCTGTCTTTTGGTAGAAAAACATATTACATTTAAAGTATTTTCTGCATTTCTGGATCCACTGTATTGTTTTAGGAAATCCATGAAAATTAAAATTAAATTATAAACAAAACAAAACCTTGTTACATATGGTACTGTGTTTTCTAGTCTAGTAAAAACTTATAAAATGAAACAGTCTAGTATAAACTTTTTAACACTACCAATAAAAGCTGACGTAAATGGTTTTTGGATTTTAACAAAAGAAGATGGGATAAAGGAACCTTTTGAACTACCTGGCAACTTGTCAGCAGTTACCTATCTGAGAATACTGGAGCAGACATGTGTACTTGAATGGAGCTCAAAAACATCAAGGAAATGCTCCAGCTAGACTTGTACTTTGGATAAAAATATTAGAAGTTGGACATGAACACCTAGTGAATGGCTTATTGCCATTGTATAAATAATGCCATCAGCTTCTCAATGAAAGAAAACAAAACTGTCTTCCTCTGCGACATTTATGAAAATTAATGACTTCTCTATATGCTGATATGTTTTTGTATTGTGCAGAACTAACTATCCACTGATGTCTAATTGGATTAATGTCACCAGTGCTATTATTGCAGACTAATATTTTGTATTGAGAAGTAAGATAAAAAGAATATTAATTATTGCAGTCTAATTAGCATCGATATTTATTTCCTTCCAAGACCTGTCCTTATTTATAGCTCCACTCTCTTTTTGAGTTATCTCTGACAGTTAGCGAAAGCTAATATCATCTGTCTGTTTGATGAGAACTTTGAAGCACAGAGCTGTGGGTAGTGCATGAGCACACAGCTAATTGCTGACAGAGCTGTGATGAGTACTTTTTACTTAAGGCTACTGCTCTGACAACAGACACATACAATCAGGAGGTAATCAGTGAGAGAGACCTATTCATTTGATCTTACTTTTCTATTTACAATCATAGTATCTTTGCAATACTATCAACCATCAGCCCTTTTAAACTATTCTTATCTACCCAGAACTAAGAATATTAAATACTAGGTGAGTGATATGCTTTGGGGATAAGGCTATTGCTGCTATGTCTCTGACCTGAGTTCAGTTCCTTGAATCCACATGGTAGCAAGAAACTACTTATTCCAAGAAATTGTCTTTGACCTCCACACACATGCTGTGTCATGCATGTTCCAACATACACACAAATATACATGCATACATACAAACACACATGCAAAAAGACATAAATACATGCATACATATAGATACACACAATAAAAAGTAAATAATTAAATCTGAGTAGCAATGGAGCATGCCTTTAATCCCAGTACTCAGGAGGCAGAGGCAGGTGGATCTCTGTGAGTTTGAGGCCTGCCTGGTCTAAAGAGCTACCTTCAAGACAGGCTCCAAAGATACAAGATAAACCCTGTCTCAAGAAAAGAACAAATATAAAATGTAATAAAAATTAAATTAAATATCTTCTGCTTGTCAACATAGTTTTCAGTCGGTGACCAGAAAAAAATTACCAGTTCTTGATTATTTTTTATTATTTTCACTTATTTCACAGAATAAGTACAGAAAAACTAGGACAGTTGGGCTTTTCTTTTAAAGTAATTCAAATTGTCACAGAAAAGTTACAATTTTACTTACTGAAGATAGTACTTAATGATATTGAGTCATTATATTCTGAGATAGTTAACTTAAAATGTTTGAATAAACACAGTAAGATATTAATGTATATGCTGATTGAGACTGATTTATATTATGGGAAGTTTATTAATATTTGAAGTACTTTAAAATTGGAATTGAAATAAACAGAAAGAGTTAGCATATTCAAATATTATCATCAAAGTCCACATGGGAGCATTTAGATTTAGAATTGGAGCTATTGTGATAATTGAGATTGATGACTGGTAATAAAGATAATGTAGGTTTCACTAATATGTAAAGAATGATGTACAGTAGAAGAACATTGGGAGTATAGATCTCCGTAATTCTCTGTGCATAATTCATATTCTAGCCTCTAAGTTTCTGCCATGTCATATTCCACAGAAGACTCTGATATATTGAACGAGATAATTTGTTGTTCCTGCTGCAAAGATATAGTAAGTTCTGTTGGAGATGATATTTTTCTTTCTCTAAAGTGTTAGTTGTAGGGAAGAAAATGGGATTTACCTCAAATCCTATGTAATTAGGAGGGACTGGGTGATTACAAATATTTGTATACATGGTAATTTTTGTCCAATATTTATAGTGAGGTTTGGTTACGGATATGTATTGGTCTCACTAGAGGTTAAGTATTGAAAATTCCTTATACGAAAAGATTCTTTAATTGCTGAAGAGCAAAATTGCTGCAAAGAGTTTAAAGAAGACTGCTTATAGCATGCCAGCTGCTACGCTAAGTGGACTATTTATTTTCTCTTAACTTCATAGTAATTCTATATCTTTACTGTATTTCTGCATTCTAAATTTTCTTTTTTATTAAAAGTCTTTTTATTAATTATTATTAAAAATTTCCACCTGCTGGACCCCTCCCAATTCTTTCACCCTCCCCCATCACCCTCCCCATCCCTTTCCAGTCCAAAGACATGTCAGGGTTCCCTGCCCTGTGGGAAAACCAAGGTCCTCTGCCCTCCATCGAGGTCTAGGAAGGTGAGCATCAAAACAGACTAGGCTCCCACACAGCCAGTAC
>LOEQ01010711.1:26650-48199 GCA_001685075.1 Bramus lutescens | reverse complement strand
AGAGAGAGAGAGAGAGAGAGAGAGAGAATAAATGATGTCTTAAGGACTTTTTATAATATCCTTATTCACATATCTTTTCTCTAATTACATATTGCTCTCCATAAGACAATATATTGTTATATAAATATGTATGGAAAACTAGACTAATTTTTGCTATTCTTAATTTTAAAACAGTTTTATTATTTTGCCTGGCAAATCATTATCAATAATATGTTAATTTTTCAAATTATTACATTAAATTTGGCAAGAATTCAATCAAACTTTCATGTGTGAGCTGGCAACTTTCTTGGCAATTTCCATTTTTTGTCTTCACTGACTAATTTTAGACATTCTTTGAGTTGATGACATTTATTAACAATTTGTCATCAATGTCCTGAAAGCAATAGTTAATTCTGAGTTTTATGTTATCTTCTTCAGCATCAGATGACTTGCAAACATCCTTTCAGATTGATTACAAACAAATCCTGGAACTCAAACCCAACTAATGACATCCTGTACAAGGCAAAGCAGAACATATTGACACAGTGATTCAGAGTATACAGTAAACATATGGCACTTGTATTTGGTTCTAAACACAAATACATAAATAACCCTTTGAACATACTGCTAATGGTTGGCCAGCACACACAAGAAAATGAGATTTAATAGAGGAGAGAAACTTGATCAAAGCTTGGCAATTATTGACCTTCAGTCTGTGAACAGCAGAGTTGATCAGTGTATTCTATGTCTTTCATGTACATTGGAAAGACAGAGACTTAGTTTTCTCATCCTCAATATTTTTTTTTATTCCTGAGGCCAGTATATACCTCTTTTCTTTATTCTTCATCCAAATTAAATACCCAAAGGCTAAGTTTTATTATTAGTAACTTTTCAGAAATTCCACACTGGGTAAGGTTTTTGAGTTCTTCAGATGACTGGATGAGGACAGTTAATCTACAAGAGGCATTGAAAGAAGTAAGATAGATTTAATAAATCATCCGAACTAGAGGACATGAAATGCTAAAGTAACATTTTCTCAAAAGTAATTTGGTGATAAGTGTTGTTATTAGGTGATAAGCGAGTGGCACAAGAGCAAATGTTCTTCTAGGCATGAACTGAATGAATTAAATTTCCTCTGAGAATGTATTCTTTTTGTCTACAGACTGTCCATGCTGCAGTGGGTCACCCCATGCCCATGTGCTTATAGGCAGCTCTAATTGGATTTGGTGGATTAAAAAAAAAAGCAAAAGCAAAAGCAAGCAAATAATTAAATAGTAATGGAGGACATAGATCTGGGGGAAAGAAAAGATGTGGTAGTCCTGTGAAGAGTTGAGAGACTTTGGAGTGATTTGATCAAGATAGGGCAAACCCACAAAAGGACAATGAGCTACAAATGAGAAACTTTGGAAAACCGAGTCTTAGACAGGATGCCTTCATCAAAACCCTCCCCTCAGGACTTAGATTGCTCTGCAGAAGTGAAGGCTAAATGGAGTTAAGAACTAGTTAGGGGAGATGAGTGGGTCCAATGAAACAGTGTCTTCCAAACATGACAAGCCTATTACATAGAAGAACTCACAGAAACAGTGGCAACATGCACAGGGCCTACAAATGTTAAAGTCAAATTTGGTGTCAGAGCTCTGAGAGGGAAGTGAACTCCCATCCCTAGCCAGGAAGTTTTCTCCAATTAATACTGCTTGCAAATAGTCGTTTCTTTCAATAGATTGTCATTGGGAGTGTAAACCACACTTAAGGCAGGCCCCATGTCCAACAATAGATAACCAGAGCAAACCAGAGTCAATGGAATTATTTGTAAATATTATTTTCTCTCATATTGCTTAATTTTGGCATTTTTATTTTACTGACTTTGGAAACATACATTATGGTTTCAAATTTTGTGTTTTCATGGGTTTTGTTTTTCCTTGTATGTGACTATGTTTTTTTCTGTAATTTCCCCTTTTTTTCTTTAATTATTTTTTAAAGTGCCTTCTTTTTTTTTTAAGAAAGATAGTAAGGAGTTGGCTGGGTGTGGAAATTGCGACAATCTGGGAGGAGAAACAATGATCAAAATATATTGTAAAAAAAGATTTTCAATGAAGAAAAGAAAAGAAAAAATAAATCAATACTGAACAAGTTTAATCTTAAAAAGTTAACACTCAGGGTTATGTATCTAATTTGAAACTGACCTTTTTGGGGTTTATTCATTAATTAGTATGGGGGATAAAGTAAGGATTTCCCTATTTTCCTAACTGCCTGTAATACAATACATAATCTTAACCTAGTATTTCATAGTATTGATGTCATCGTCTAACTGTGAGAGTTATTTAGTCATGTTTGACCCATTTTTTTACTTACAGTGAGAGATTTGGAGAAAAATATGATGCAAAAAAAATATGAAGGAGCCTTGGATCTACCCCATATAGCATGTGTGTGTGTGTGTATCTGCAATGTGTGAGTGATCTCTATTAAAGGCAAAAAGACAGAATTACAAGCATATATTAAATAAATACTAATATTTTCACTTTAAATAATACATTGTATACATGGGTGAACTTTTTAAAGAATAAATTTAAGTAAATATAAATAAAATGTGCATCTATAAATTAAACCAGAGAAACCTTTGAACGTTTTAGAAATAAATTATTTGCTAGAGGCATATTTACATTTATTTCGTAATTTGTCATATAGTAATATTTGTTCTTAGATAATGTACTATAATAAATTTCAAATACAATGACAGTTACCTCATCTTGAAGCAAACTTCCTAATACGGATTATGTCATTGAGGGTATTCATTTCAAAGCCAATAAAAACAAGAGCGCTATAGAGAATTATATAAAGTGTTCTAGTGTGGTAAACAGTAAAAATACAAATCATTTTAGGTGTTAATGGTCAAATTCATCTTGAGATTAAAATGGTCATAGGAGAATACACTCTGTGTTTTACAGAAAAATAAATGCTTGAAGCTAACTTTCACCAAAGAGTAGATCTGGGGAAGATAAGAAAATTAACAAAGGTAACCTTTTCAGTGTTGTACCATATTTAATACTATCAAAGGTAACCTTTTCAGTGTTGTACCATATTTACTACTACAGAATCTCATTTACCTTTAGAAAGGGGACTATGACCAAGAGGAGTTAGTTTAATCAACAAAACTAAGCAGATTTTACTTTGTCTTTCTTCTTTTATGTTTTGATTTAGAGAGTACATAATGTTAAAATTCAACAGGCACACTCAAATTTTGGGTGTTTATTACTATTCATAGAATACACATAACTAATAATAACCACCATGTCTGAGCATCTATAATGAAGCTAACGTGATCTATACCTTTCCAGTTCCAGAAAAGCCTCTGCATCTGCATTAGAGCCACAAATTTAGTCATATTGTGGTTCAGAAAAGCAAAGGAAAGAAAATGATTCTTTCAGAATCTAATGACATTTTGAGAAATACCAGCTAAATGTATCACGGGTTATGTTAGAATCCTGTTTAGAACAAAATAATGTTTTTTGTTCTAATCTATGAACATGTTTTGCCATAATCAGATACATTGAAACATCAGCTATTAGCTGACAATATGGAATTATCATTAGTTTGGGGGTATACTAATGGAATGGTATGAGTATCAGGATGAACTTCATCATACTATATTTGTAGGTAAATGACATTATATTTGTGATTATTTTAAAAATACCCCAGCAAAAGCAAGTAGTTGAAGCTTAACAAGGAAAAGGGAATTGGTAAATTTGATTGTCATTCTACCTTGGTATGAGGACATAGGAATTAATCACACTATTCTTTCACTTTTGTATATGTTTGGATAGAGAGAAGCTTAGTCTTCTCATCCACTTGTTACTTGTCTATCTTTTGTTGTGGCTGCAGAATCTCCGGCCCCTGTCCTTTGAGCAACATAGTCAGACATTGTCTATGTTGAACAATAGGCCTGAGGACATGATACTATAGGATACAAAAATAATCTAAAGGCTATCTCTATATGCATTATGAGTGAATATTTGCATATATTGCCATGGATGTATCACAAACACTTATTCAAGAACCATTACCTCTTAATCATAATCCCAGATGATGTGTGTATATGTGTATATATATCTGGGTCCATATTAAGGAAGAATTTTGGTAAAACAGAATAGTATAATAATAAATTTCATATGTTAAGCATCTGGTCTGAAACAGGCAGTTTCACAAATGCTCTGCCTCGACTTTTATCATTTCATACAGTCATTAGTTTGTCAATTTTTTTTTCATTTTGAAAAAATATTTTTGAGAATATAATATATTACAACATTTTTCTTTTGAGTTCCTTCTTCTAAATCCTAAAATATACCCTTTAACACTCTCTTTTAAAGTCTTTACCACTAATTTTACTAGATGCATATATGTGTGTGTGTGTGTGTGTTCCTAATAATAACCTGATAACCTGATATAAAATATCATGTCACATTATGATTCTATGGTCTCTTTGGGGATTTTAGATCTCTATTCTTTCACTCCAATTTAAAAATCAGGGAGAAATATGGGTTGGATATATATTGCTTATCTTCATATCTATAGGCAGGAAATGTACTGCCATGTCTCAGATGTTAATCTCATTTCCCAAGAAATTTGTAAAGTCATCATAATCACTGATGATTTGTCTGTGTGTTAGGTAAAAAACTGAGTGTTAGTCTTGTCATTTTGGCAAGGTCATATGTCTAATGGCTTTAGAGCATCCTACTCAAGATCCTGAAGATTTATTGTCTTAAAAGAAAAAAAAAACTCCATCTTTATTATCAATAGATAAATAGTGTTTGTTAATCCTAGCAATATATGTGAAAGTCACCACCCCTGTATACAATTAAGAAAACTTAAATCAGAAGATAAATAATGGAAAATACTAAATATCAAGAATTATCCAAGTGAATATCTCTGGAAGTTAAAAATATTATTAGGAGAAAAACACTAAGAAAAATGTTATTTTCTTTGGTCTTGAGATATACACTTTTCTTTTTTTTATTTTTTTGAAATTGTTTTTAATTAAAAGCCCAGGCTAATCACAAACTCAGAATGTAACCTCCCAAGGCCTGTACATCACTTCACCAGACCCCTCTTCTACTTCCAAAAGAGGTTCAGCCTTTTTGTTCATGCATTCTCTCTGTAAATAAGCTACACTTTTACTTTTCACTTTTTATTGAAATTTATTTTTCATACAATAGTCTAATCATGGTTTACCCTCCCCTGACTTCTACCACATTCTTCCTACCTCCTTTTCCAGCCAACTCGCTGTGCTTTCTTTCTCTCTTTCTTTAGAAAGCAATCAAGATCATCAACAACAAAACAAATGAAACAGAACAGATTATAAAACCTTAAACAAAAGATCACAGGAAACACACACGCACATGCATGCACACATGCACACACACAACATAGAATCACAAAATTGGAAACCTTAAAATATATTATATATTCAGTGAGTCTCTATTGGAGAAAACCAATTTTTACTTTACCAGCAAGTGTCACTGGAAACAGCTTCTTGGTCAGGGGTGGAAGCCTGTGTCCACTCCTGCTCTGAGTGTTGGGACTCTATTTGGTATGGAACAGTGCAGATCCCCGAGTGCTGTCACAGTCACTGTGAGTACATGTCTGCATCAGCCCCAGTAAATATTCTCGGAATATAGACTTTCTTATGTGTGTCGTCAGTATTACCACATGTGTATCCAAGAGAAGAATGTATTCAATGTCATGTGCTCAAAGTCAGAAACAGAACTAACTAATAATGATTCTATAACTTTATGGGTGCTAGGAAATCACTGAAGTAAAATTATATACTAACCCCAAAATGATAGTAATGTAACTTATTTCACTTATTTCTTTGATCTTCAGTTATAAGACAATTTTGAATGAAATAACATTTTAGGACACATGACTCATAGTAACTCTTTTGACAGAATGACCTTAGGGAAAAGTACCTGGTAAGGGGAAAGAATAACAAAATGGACTATTCTGCATTATTTTAAGAAACCTACCTCAGTGCTATAACTAGTGTTAAGAGAATGTAAAATTTCTTCCTATTGCAGTGAATGGATAGATATTTATTTTCCTCTGAAATAATATTTTGAGAAGAAACATGGATGTCAATGCCAAATGCATAAAATCTTATCTTGGTCCAAAATGCAAAGGGAGATTCAACCTCACTGATTACTCTTTGAATAGAAATATAGACATATGCCACTTTGTATTCAAAATATGTTCCAATAAATGGATGCTTAAACAATGTTTTTTTTCTACAAGCATCATAAAACATATTTACATTGCCAGGCTGTGGTGAAGCATGCCTTTAATCTCGGCACTTGGGAGGCAAAGGCAGGTGGTTCTCTATGATTTTGAGGACAGCCTGGTCTACAAGAGCTAGTTTCCAGGAGAGACCCCAAAGCTGCAGAGAAACCCTGTCTCAAAAAACCATATATTTGCATGCATCTCTATGACAAAATGCACTATACATATAGGCTATCTTATATAGCTTTTCATTATCAGCTACAAACCTATATAGCATCTAACTTTACAACACGAGAAATTATAGCACAAGAGTCAGACTTTTGTATAAAAATATAAATATATAACACAAGAAAAATACCACGAGAAGGGGATTTCTGGTTCCATTATATTGTGTAGTTCAGTATGGACTTGAACACCATGTAGTGTGCAACAGCATTACAATTCTCCAGTCAAAGAATCTCAATGTCCAATACCCCATTGCACTTTAGGAAAAGCACAGTTTGCAAACAAACACCTAGCTGTATGTTCTTCTCTCTCTTTCTGCCTCTCTTTGACACAAACTATGGAAAATCCTTATCTATGATTTTTCTCTGCAGACATATTCATTATAATATGTTCAGCTTTATATACCATTTATTTAATAGAGAACCATTCTGTCAGCTCATTTTCTGTTTTCTCTTCTGTTATGACAACATTGAGTTTCTTCAAAACAGTTCAGGTGGAACAAAACATCTTCTATTTTGTTGGAATGGTCACTAACCTAATGTTGATGAGGATTTTCATAATCATTCATTGGCAGTTAGGCATGCCACCTTGAATATTATTTGTATCTCCAAAACCATGATTGCAGGATTAACACAGCTATCTACTTAATCATTACATCCTGCAAGGATGAAATTATTCATTCAAAGGTCTTTTATTCCCTTGTTATATACACAAATTATGAAAATTCTAGTAGTCTTGAAATATAAGCAATGCCAGAGAGTTAGGGTACAATTATATAAAGGTGCTGGCTAAAAAAATAATAATAATAACACTTGGAAAGCAAGAAGAACACTCTAATAAGATTAGGAGAGATGCCAGCAATTCAGTCTCTTTTGAAAAACCCTTGCCAAACCAGTTCCAAAGCATGTTGGGAGTATTTTGTCCTCTGCAACTCAAGAAGTACCATATAAGTACAGTATCTCAAAATAGGTTTGAAACATTATGGAAGCACAAATAGAATTCAATTGCCAAACTATGTTTCTATACAGATTAATCAGTGGTGACAAACTATCTGCCAGGAACCTTTGTTTGGCTATATTACTTCAGACTGGCTGAAAAAATGATATAGTTGTCCTTCTGGTTTATGTCATTATAGAGTCATAAGCTGCTAGATAGGAGGTTTAAGATTCAGTTACAATTTTTTTTTGCAATTTAACAGTTTGTTTCTTTTAATATTATATATTTTTAATTGATCACTGCTTAGAAACCTTGCCAAGTCTCTTTATAATGTTGTAGTGAAAATGAGCTTGACTTTAGGATTAGAACATTTTGGTGAAAGTCAGCTTCCTGACTGCCATTTTCAAAACTAATTCTAAGAGGAGTCTTTTGTCCCTTAGTATTGTTAAAAGAAAGAAAACAGGGATTATTTAACATCAAAGGCTTTCCCAGATATAGGAATTTGGGCTATGCTATTGATTCCTACACTGAAGTCAGTAGTTTTGCCTACATAGATGTTTGCTTACATATTTCTCCTTCCCTTCTTGCTCATTATTTTTGATATGCTATCAATTTAAAGCCAGCAATACTAGTAAAGAAAATTTTTTAAATAAAGATCTTCCAAGGCTATACCAGAAGCAACAGCAAGAAACATAGGGGCATTTGGGAATTGAGGAAAGGATGAGAACTGCAATTTCTAAAACAGAATCCTAAATTGGGGAAAGGGGAAAGTTTTTGCGCCTGTTGATAAGGTAGCACAAATATGCAGAACAGTTTTTCCTTACTGGCAGAGACGCTTAAGTACAAGAAAAATGTTTTCGATACAGTTCCTCCTATGAGTGTCAGCTGAGTGAAACTCAATATCCAATTGTTGATGAATCTCTATTATTGTCAGCTAAACCCATTTATCACTGCCAAATGCTGTACAGTTTCATGAGCCTTCAGTAGAATTCTTTAACAGTCTACGTTGATGTAGAGTTCATACCTAAATCACACAGAGCTGAACATTTATCATTTTGACTTACAATATAGGAGGGAGAATGGCCATATTTAACTGGTGCATATTTATGGAACTTTGATTGCACATATTTGACTTTATGTGCAGCTGAGAAAAAGTACAATTTGTTTACTTTTAATAGACTTGGCTCTTTTGTTTGTTTGTTTGTTTGTTTGTTTAGAGTGGATTTAGATTCCTGGAAAAACTGAACATGAGGCAAGGGATGTCTTCCCTCTTTCCTGTCTCCCATAAAATGTAACAGTAATTAAGGAAGGATGGGTATGTACACACATGTGTGTAAGGTGCATGCATTGGAAAGCAAGGATTTATGCATGCATGGTAAACACAATACCACTGAGGTATATCCTTAACCTTCTAAGAAAGATTTTAAAGTTATAATCTTGTCTGAAGATTCATTTTCATTATTTTGAATACTATATATGGAAACAATAATTTAGAAAAGTGTGAATATGTGTTAATGCTAGATTTGATCTTTCTCATTCTTCTTCTCCTCCTCCTCTTTTTCCTTTTTCTTCATTTTTCTTTTCTTCTATCCCCCCTCCCAACTCTCTGTGTTTGGTTACAAGCAGTGCTTTCTCATTTTTCTTTTTAGTGTGGGTTTTAGGGAACTATTCAAATATTTATGATTTAAGTGCTTTTTGATTATACAATTTGTAAATATGCTCTATCAATATGTAGCTCAATATTTCTTCCTCTTAACAGGGCTGCTAAAATGCAAAGGTTTTTAAATGTAATGAAATCTAATTTTCAAATTCTTCTGTATCTCATGCCTGTGAGACCATGTCTAAAAACTCTACCTATTCTTGAATTATGGAGGCTTTTCTATTGTTTTCTAAGAGCTTTTGTATTTTTACATTTTTCATTTAAAAATATTATCCATTTGAGGCTAATTTTTACATGAGGTACAAAGCAGCATACAGTCAAGCTGTAAATGAATTAAAGGAATGGAATATGTTTTAGTTACCAGGATAATCATTGTGTATGCCATGCTACACACACAAAGTCCCGCTTTGATACAGTTTATTATATATAAAAGATTGAAAACATTTAAAATAGTAGTATATGCTAAATTTGGTATGAACAGTTTATGAATACCATAAAATTATGAAATTTATACAAGGATGGGTACAATTAGGGAAGGCAACAAAGTATACAATATACAAGTGGTCCATCCAAGAAATGACATTTAATCTGAAATTCACAGCTAAGAGGAGCTACTATCCAGGGAATGATAAAAATTCCTTTCAGACAAAGGAATTAACATGCTGAAATGTTAAGGTACAAAAGAAAAGGTTTGCAAATTTGAAGAAGTAAAATGTGTTTGAAAGGAAGTAAACAGTACAAATATTAAAGAGAATTTTCTAAGATGGAATTCAGGGAGCTAAAGCCACATCTCACATCTCAGGAAAAAATGTGGATCTTATTCTTAGTGCAATAGGAAGCCATCAAACTATTTTCCACGTAGAAATGACATAATAGAAATGTTCATTATTTCTTATTGATTTTTGTTGAGCTCTACATTTTTCTCTGCTCCCCTCGCTGCCTCTCCCTCCCCACTTCAACTCTCTCCCAAGGACCCCGTGTTCCCAATTTACTCAGGAGATTTTATCTTTTTCTACTTCCCATGTAGATTAGATCTATTAGATCTATGTAAGTCTCTCTTCGGGTCCTCGTTGTTGTCTAAGTTCACTAGGATTGTAGTTTGTAGGCTTGTTTTCTTTGCTTTATGTTTAAAAACCACATGTGAGTACATGTGATAATTGTCTTTCTGTGTCTGGGTTACCTCACTCAAAATGTTTTCTAGCTCTATCCATTTTCCTGCAAAATTCAAGAGGTTGTTATTTTTCCTGCTGTGTAGTACTCCATTGTGTAAATGTAGCAAAATTTCCTTATCCATTCTTTGGTCGAGGGGCATTTAGGTTATTTCCAGGTTCTGGCTATGACAAACANNNNTCTGGCTATGACAAACAAAGCTGCTATGAACATAGTTGAGCACATATCCTTGTGCCACAATTGAGCATCCTTTGGACATATACCCAAAAATGGTATTACTGGGTCTTGAGGAAGATTTTTTCCTAATTTTCCGAGAAATTGCCACATTTTAAGAGACTGCAGAGACTACTAAATTCCAGTGTGGAGTTAGAAAAAACATACATATTATAAAATTATTTGAGATTATATATATTTGTTTTATTTCTCAACTTGCTTTGATATTATTTTTGTAGTTGTTTCTCTTTGTTCTACTTCCAGTGACTTTCATACCATATGTCGCTTCATTTGTTCAAATGGGATTTCTGTTTCTGCTTCAAATGAGATTAAGAAGATGTGAACTGTTCCAGAAGTGTGAAATACTATCCAAATGTAGCATCTTTTCAGGATAAAACCCCCTATTTCGACAAATGTTGGTAAGAATTTAATGCTTTCATTCATAAATAACATGATGAACAAATGAGCTCTAAGAAAATGATTTGCCTATGTCATCAGGGAAGTACTGGTACTTTATAACATTCTTCAGAAAAGTCAAGAAATTGTATAAAGGTGTGTGCTCATTGATGGATAAACTAATAAATGTGGTATAAATAAACAGTGGAATAGAAATAATTTAGCTGTGAAAATAATGAAATCCTGTCATTTGTATCAACATGGACAGAACGAGAGGTCATTATCATATGAAAATGAGCTGGGCACGTAAAGACACATAACTGTATGGTCTCGTATTTGTGATATCTAAAAATTTAATCTCACAGGAACAGATAGATCAATAGCTAACACAAAGAAAATAAAGGTCTTTGGACAATGGATGTGTGATTTTAGACAGATGTAATTAAAAACTTTGGGAGATCTATTGCATAATGTGGTTATTATAATTAACAACATTCTAACCCTAAGAAATAGTTTTGGGGGATTATTTGCTTATACACATGCTACATGTAAATCACATTTTAATAACAAAATTAAAATCATTGATAATTAAAATTTTAATTTAACATTTTCATACATGTATACAATGTACTGTGATCATATCAACTCCCATTAAACTTTTTTTATCTCCCTACCTCCAATGTGGAACCATTTTTCCCAAACTTTTCACATCTATTATTTCATGTTGTTTTGGATATTTTGTGATCCATTTAATTTAATTAGATTTGTTTATGATAGCATGGTTAGGGAGTTATCAACTGGAGTGTGGGAAACTTAGTACTGGCTATACAGCAAAGAAAATTATATTCTCTTCCCCTATATTCATTAACTGCCAATAGCTCTCCAGGAAGGAATGGAGCCTCATGATGATCTATCCTATCCATGATAGAGCATTTATTATCAATTTAAAATAGTCTTATCTGTAAAGAAACTTCTTAAGGGTGCTGGAAAGATGTCTTAACAGTTAAGAGCAGTGGATGTTCTTCCAAGTGACCCAAGTTAAAATTCCAGCATCTCATGGTGGCCCACAACTGTCTGAATCTCCAGTTTCAAGGGATCTGCAGTCTTCTTCTTGTCTCTGAAGACATTAGCCATGCACAAGTTTCATAAATATACATGCAGGCAAAAATCAAAAATCAAAATAAATCAATGTTCATAATCATTATAAGTTCTGAGTTATGAAAGTAACTATTTTCCCTGAGATAGAGGTATGTGTAAGTGTGTGTGTGTGTGTGTGTTCATTTTTATATCTTAACAATTTTGATTTACTACATACTTTCAAAAAATGAAATGCTTTTTTAACTAAAAGACATTAAATTTTATGGATTATTATTTGCAAAAGTAATAAAACTAAAAATAACAAATTGTCAATAATATAATGTTTAAAGTAATTACTATAAATTATATAAAGAAACATCCTAAAAGAATAAACAACAACATAAAAAATAGGAATGAATTTCTACATTGCTGTTTAATGGAAGATCGTGTCCTATGTAGATTTTAGTCATATTACTTTTCTTAAACAACATTAGTACATGAGGATATAAGTATATATATACATTTTTTACTAAAAGTGTAATTAATATTTTGCATTTCTAATTAGATGACAATTGTGTATAATATCTCTATAGACAGAAAGCAGAATAGTAGCTATATTGGAAGTCTGTTTAGTGGAAAGAAGATCGACAATTTAGAGGTCTTGGATATATATATGCGTGAGTATGTGTATGCATTTTTTTCTATGTGGTAGCTACTCTGATGTACCCTATCATGACCAAGAAATACCAACATAAGAGGAAGTTATACCAGGCAGGAGTGATGGCGAGATGGCTTGAGGGTTAAGAGCACTTGCTGTTCTTGCAGAGGACCCAAGTTCAATTCCCAGCACACACACACATGATGGCTCACAACCATCAGTAACTTCAGTGCCAGGGACTTTTACACCCTTTTCTGCAAGTCAGACATGCTGTATGAGGACAAAAACCCATACATATGAGTAAAAATAAATCCTTAAAAACATTTAAAATGAAACGAGGAAGTTATACCTAAATGTCTAAGACATAATATTCAATGAATAATGGCCAATAATTGAGTAAGAATCATAAGAAAAACCTCCAAAACAAACTACAGGAAAAAGGAAAGGGTAAGTGGGGAAAATGAAAGAAAGGGATCAATTCTTTTGGTAGATATCAGGTACTGTTCATGGTAACCTGGTTCCGTTTTCTATTGAACAATAAGCTGCAAACCAGCTTCAATAGTTTTATGATATAACGTACTAATACACTCATTTGTGTTAACCTCCTTATTGACTGTAATAATTTAGCAACTATTTTGGTAGTCTGCTATTGTAAGAACTCAAATAAGAGTTACCAGTTAGTCATAATTACTCAATCAGAATTGAAATTCCCCATGCTTTAAAATATCTCATTGTGATTTTATTTTAACTTATAACATTGTGACTTTAATTGAAAAGAACCAATAAGCGATTGATTGGAGATGAAAACACAATTAAATAAATGCCATATTATATAATATTCTATGTAACTTGAGCACTATTTTTTGCATTAAAAATCATTTTAAACGACACTGATACAAACCATAGGATGGAATTAGTGTTTCATCATAGAGATTACACGCTTCATACATTTCACAAATGAGAAAATTATGAATTTTAAGCAGCTGATAGCTAACTATGCTTTCTAGAACATAATTAAGTAAATTCAGTAACTGTGGACTCAAGATTTTCTCCATTAATTTTTCCTGGTAATACAATTTCACTTGACCCTTTTTAAAAATTTAGATTGGACTTCCAGTATCAACATGTTTGACTACTTTCCTTTATTCATTCCTTGTTATTTTTAATTAGCTAATTAATCTTCTTTTCTTGAGAATAGATTTTTTCTCATATAATATATCTTGATTGCAGTTTCCCCTACCTCTACTCCTCCCAGTTCCTCCCTGCTTCCCCTCCCATCTAGATCAACCCCTTTTCCTTTTCTATCTCTTATTAGAAAACAAAGTTTCCTAAGTGACAGCAATAAAAATAAAACATAAGATAAAAGAAAACCTCACACATCAGAATAAGACAGAATGCATTTCAGCAAGGAAATAAAGGAAAATCTTGATCACTTTGTAAAACCAACAACCCAAGTCTGAGAAGTCAGCTACTTAGTAGAACACAGGGTTATATGAAAAGCATTTGTGGTTTTGATCTACTTCACCATTTTAGTTGTTATTAGTCTGATAAGTTTAAAAATTGTTTCAAATGGATCCTTACTCTTCACTGAGCTGGGATTATATGGGGTTCCTGGCTTTGTGAAGTATCACATACAGCATGTGTTAGAATTTACTGCAACTCTAGAGGAAAATAGTCTGAACCTAAGATTTTTCAAGACAGGTAATTCTTGAGCCAGGTTTCTGCTAATCCTATAATGGCTCCCTTAATCAAGATATCTCTCTCCATGCTCTCATCTCTGTCCTTCCTCCATCTCGACCATCCCATTCCCTCAAGTACCCAGGAATCCAAAACGATGACCCCACTAAGACCCTCCGCAATAGAGGAGAGGGGGCCTGATCTCGACTTGCCTTGTAGTCAGTATGATAATTATCTTAAATATCGCCATATAGCCTTCATTCAGCAACTGATGGAAGAAGAGGCAGAGACCCATATCGGAGCACTGGATTGAGCTCCCAAGGTCCAATTGAAGAGTGAAAGGAATGAGAATATGAGCAAATAGGTCAAGATCATGATGGGTTCACCCACTGAAGCAGTTTGCCTAAGCTAATGGGAGCTTACCAACTCCAGCCAGACAGGGAAGGAACAAGTATAGAACCAAACTAGTCCCTCTAAATGTGGTTGACAGTGGCATGGCTGAGTCAGACTGAGGGGCCACTGGCACTGGCACCAGGATTTATCCCAACTGCATGTACTGGCTTTTGGGGATCCTATTCTCTTTGGATGGATACCTTGCTCNCAGGAATCCAAAACGATGACCCCACTAAGACCCTCCGCAATAGAGGAGAGGGGGCCTGATCTCGACTTGCCTTGTAGTCAGTATGATAATTATCTTAAATATCGCCATATAGCCTTCATTCAGCAACTGATGGAAGAAGAGGCAGAGACCCATATCGGAGCACTGGATTGAGCTCCCAAGGTCCAATTGAAGAGTGAAAGGAATGAGAATATGAGCAAATAGGTCAAGATCATGATGGGTTCACCCACTGAAGCAGTTTGCCTAAGCTAATGGGAGCTTACCAACTCCAGCCAGACAGGGAAGGAACAAGTATAGAACCAAACTAGTCCCTCTAAATGTGGTTGACAGTGGCATGGCTGAGTCAGACTGAGGGGCCACTGGCACTGGCACCAGGATTTATCCCAACTGCATGTACTGGCTTTTGGGGATCCTATTCTCTTTGGATGGATACCTTGCTCAGCCTAGATATAGTAGGGAGGGCCTTGGACCTTCCACAAGGCAATGTGCCTTTCCCTCTCTGAGGATTAGATTGGAGTGGAGTGAGAGGGTGTGTGGAGGAAATGGGAGAAGGGGAGGAAGTGGGAACTTGTATTGGTATTTTTTTAATCCAATAATTTTTAAAAACCATGTAATTCTTAATATACTTTATTTGTATGATTACTATATGCCAAATATGGTTCCCATTACTTGACAAATATTAGTATAGTTAATATTTGTTGCAGTTCTATGAAATAGTTTCCAATATTATTAGCCCTGTTAAACAGATCAGAAAATTGAGGTTCCAATCACAAAGTTTGTAAGTAGTCAAATTCAACTCTAATTTATGCTATCTAGTTATACACGCCATTGACCATTGCATTAGTCTGCCTTTTTACTATCCAAGGCTCAGGAACTTATATATGACAATATTTTAATTCTAAAATTTGGATTTCACTGAGAAAGTAATGGGTTATTGGGGACCCACTCATTAAGCAGTGATTCCTGAGGTGTATCTGATGGAAAACCATGAGTACAAAGCATGACTGACTGCTCAAACAGTTTAGGTTCTACACTACTCAGAATGTAAATACAAGGACTGTAAGGTTCATCAGCTTGAAATTGGTTTTTGAATGATGTCAATGAATTTTGAGCCAATTTGAGAGGATTAAGGGAGAATGTAGATTTGCCAAATACTTGGAGAGACCAAGGAACCGTGAGAACACTTGTAGGCTTATATGGTATACTTAGGAGCTTTAAGTATGGTTATGAGATTTAATTCTTCAACTTTACTTTTGAAAGTAAGTTTCCAGACTCTAGTGCTGATGACAACTATCACTAAAGTGGAGGTTAGATTTGAATAGTGGCTTTCCAATGTTCCTTAAAGTTGCTGGAGTAAGAACAGGGAAAAAAGCCAACAAAATTGAAAGTTTTCCTACATTAGCCACCATTTCAGACTGAGTGGCCTTGTAGTCACCTTTTAAGGTAATCTTATGATGTACTGAAATCTGATTAAATAAAATGAATTAAAATATAAGAAAAATGACCAGTATTATGAGCTTTTAAGTCATGGAACTGATAGTTCAATCTGTTGTTCGTATGTTGATTTTTGTATTAGGTATATCTTGGCCCCAGAACACTACTTTAAATATGCTTGTGTGTTTATTGAGAAGGATAAATGTACCTTCAGTTGTATTGGAAAATGTTTGTATTTATTATATTTTAATATGGTATCTGGTATTCTTCAAAATAAATATAGTTTAATGCTTTAAAAAGAGTATCAGTTGCAAGGGGATGAGGTAGGATAATGGGTGTGTGTGAAATGCCTCAACCTCAGAATATACATGTATGAAATTCTTGATGAGCTTTCCAAAGGGGCAGAAAGGCAGAATGGCAACAATTAAACCTGAAGAATACAGGTGAAAAGTTTAGTCAAAGATTATCGAAGGAAAGATTTGCCCATGAAAGACACTACAAACATGCATATTTTTAGATACTGGCCACTTGGAAAAGAATTTCATGCTTTCCTTAGTAAACAGAATGATTACTAAACACAAGGAAACTAAACAAAGGATTCACTAAGGCTACATATTAAAAACAAAACACTTCGACTAAGCTAAAAGAATCCATCCTAATTACTTATTAGGGAATTAAAACTAAGTTATTAATGGGCCATGTGACTGACTTGACAGTTTGAATACACCAGTCCATTTGTTTCAATCATTTAAGCAAGTTCCTGAATTTGGATGCAGCAGTGCAAGGGAGTTCTGACAGGCTCAACCTGTTCTTGCTGCAGGAAGGGTAATTCAGAATATTTTGCATTACTTAAACCTCAGGATAGCTTCAGATCTGAAACCACCCACCAGTAATGCCTTGTTTAGTGAATGGCACACCAAACACATTGGTTAAAACCATTGACAGTTTTGGTTTGAGGGGGAAAGTTCACATTTGGAAATTAAATAATCTTGAGTCAACACACTTTATGCAGCATGCTGTTCCCAAACCTAGAAATAAAACCAAACTTTTTAAAGCCTCAAATAATTACCTTTCCTATAGTTAAATGAAAGCCAGATTGCACACCACCAAACAGAGCAATTTAGGATGTGAGTTAAATTGCATTTCTGGAAAAAAAATGAAATCAGAGAGCTGATTTTTCTTAATGACATGGTAATGAATTGAAAAAGCTTGTTCAACTTTATACAATTCTTATCTGCTTCCAAAGGGAATTTTAATTGAGGTGGAAGGTTTGTTGGAATATTTTTATTCCCATCCTCTGAAGTAATGATAGAAGCTTCCAATCTAAAAAGGAATTATTAATCTTGAATTAATGTTATATGATTCCTTCCTATATACTATAGAGTCTCCATAGCAAAGACTTTTCTCATTGTGTTTTTAGATAAATCTTGAAATTGGTTTTATTTGTAATGAGATTCAATCGTTTCTAAAGATTTAATTTTAGTTCTTAAAAGTATCCCATTCTGTCTCCACATGGAAACCGAAGGACAAGGTGACTCTGGCAATTGGGAAGAGGGGACTTTTTGGCTTAGGCTTTCCTGCAAGAGGGAAGAGGTGGAGTAAATCAACTGATAACCTTCAAGGCCTTTGTTGTTTAAGATCTTTCATTGCTATGGTTCTCTTTTCAAATTAAATTATAATGTTTTTAATACAGATGACATATCCTCATAATTCAAAATCCAAAAGAAATGAAAAAAATGAAATAAAACCTCCCTTTTGTTTCCAGCTCTGTAGCCCCCAGTTAGTTGTGCCCAATTTCATAGGGGCTGGTATGAGTCTAATTTTTTTCTTTCAGAAATATTATGCAAATATATGAATGTAAACATGGATTTTCACAAAATGATTTTGGTTTCTGAAAGACTAGTATTCACCACACACTTATATACAGCAATTTTCCCTATGAAATGTATCTTAGCTGAAGACTGTTACAAAATGTTTCTGTACACTTGCTTGTTTCAGCTACACAGTATTCCAACACACAATGTTAGGTTCTATCACACAGTTCATTTATGTCAATGCCCTCCAGATGGAAGGTAAGCTGTTCAAAATTTGTTGTAAGCAACAACTTCGTGTAAATTTGCCTTGCACACATCTCCCCTATGCAAATACATGTGATAGGTGTATTTCAAGGATTAGAAATTCTGTCAAATTGTTGAACCCTCCATGGTTGTTTTAAGGCAACCTTTCTTCATATTTTCTGGGGAGTTTTGAAATGTTAACTTTTTACCCTAAAGTATTCTTTCACTATGGTATTCAAATTGGTTTCAACAGAGCTGTGCAGAATATTTTATTCTTCCACTTAGCTTTGATGTTAAGTTTTAATTAAATTACTTTTAATTTAATTTTGGTTTTTTTTTTTNTTGAGGCAAGGCTCATATGTGCCTTGCTTAGTTGATTCAGAGGGCCATCCTCTCTTGGTGTTCTCCATCGCCTATGCTGTAATCTTTCTGCTTCCCCTTCGGCAGACCTCCCAGGAAACCACAAGGATGACCCCAGCTAAGAATCTAAGCAATAGTATAAAGGGTACCTAAATTGCCCTTCCTCTGTAATCAGATTGATGACTACCTTAATTGTCACCATCGAACCTTCATCCAGTAACTATTGGAAGCAGATACAGAGATCCACAGTTAAACACTGGGCTGAACTCCTGGAGTCCCGTCATAGAGAGGGAGGAGCAATATTGTGAGCAATGGGGCCAAGACCATGATGAGGATACCCACAGAAACAGCTGACTCGAGCTAGTGGGAGCTCATTGACACTGTACTGACAGTGGGTGGAAGATGTGTGGCATGAGCAGTTTGTGGGGTCACTAGCAGTAGAATCAGTATTTATCACTAGTGCATGATCTGACTCTTTGAAGCCCATACCCTATAGAGGGATACCTTCCTCAGCCTAGATACAGGGGAGCAGTACCTTGGTCCTGGCTCAAGTGATGCGACAGACTTTGTTGAATCCCCATGGGAGGCCTCACCCTCTCTCAGGAGTGGATGAGGGGTAGAGTGGGGAGAAGGTGGAAGAAGTAGAATGGGAGGGAGAGGGAACTGAGATTGGTATAAAAATATGATTGTCTTAAAATTAAAAAAAAACAATAATAAAAGAATTCATTGAACTCGGGGGTGGGAGGAGGGATTTTCACATAATCTCTGTCTCTGCGTCTCTACATCTGTTTCCATGTTCTACAAGAGGAAGCCTCTCTGGTGATGACTGGATAGCAGAATATCATTAGGAATTATTTTAATTATTAATTTATTATCTATCTACTTATTTTTAATTAGTTGTATTTAATTTTAAAGCAGGTCTCTGGGCTACTTTGTTTCTGGTTCTTTGCCACCCAAGCAATTTCATTTATGGGTTTCTTCTCATAGGGTTGGCCTTAAGACAAATCAGACATTGCTTAGCTACTCCCACAAGTTCTGTTCCACTATTGCCTTCGCCTATTTTTCAGGCATGACTGACTATTGGTCAAAGTTTTTGAGGCTGGGTTTGTGAGCACCTTTCTCTTTAGGGATCCTGCAGAGTACCTTCCTACACCAAAGAGACTGGAACTAGAGGTAAAAGCTCAATGTCGGCACCAGCTCAACTTCTCCATGTTCAATGAATTGTATGGATCTTGTCCTCAGCACTTGGGCCCCCACTGTTGGTTTGCATCTGCCTGGATTGTTTGGAAATTTCCATGGAATCCCCTTAGTCAACAACTCAATTGAGTGCAACCCAGACCCATGATTGGAAATCTTTCCTGGCTACAAGTGATGATCAGTTGATATTCGCTATCCCCTATTACTAGAAAGCTTCATTAGGACCACCTTAATAGGTTCCAGAAAGTTTACAGTGTACTAACATTCAACACTTATGCCAAATGGCCCCCAATTCCAGACATCTCTCCCCTTCCACCCTACCCCCCCACACACCTTATTCCCTCACACACCTGTTGCCATTTGCCCCAAGTCAACTTGCAAATTTTATTCTATCCCCACCCCAAAGATCCATATTCCCCTAGTCTCCTCTCTAGATCCATGTACTGTAGTTTGGCTATCATTTATCTAATGGCTAATGTTCACTTATAAGTGAATAGATTGGATACTATATTTGTCTTTTGAGGTCTGGGCAGAATGGAGTGTACATTGGATATATGTCAAAGAGTGGTACAGCTGGATCTTTTTTTTAATTTGTTTTTATTGAGCTATATATTTTTCCATTCTACCCTCTCCCATGGTCCCCATGCTCCCAATTTACTCAGGAGATCTTGTATTTTTTCCACTTCCCATGTAGATTTGATCCTTGTATGTTTCTCTTAGGGTCTTGAGGTAGATAAATTTCCAATGTTCTGAAGAACCACCATATTGATTTATATAATGGCTTTACAAGTTTAGGCTCCCACCAACATTGGAGGAGTGTTCTCTTTGCTTCACATCCTCTCTGGCTTGAGTTGTCACTTGTATTTTTATCTTAGCTATTCTGACAGGCATGAGATAGAATCTCAAAGTTATTTTGATTTGCATTTCCCTGAAGGCTAAGGATATTGAACATTTCCTTAAGAACTTTTCTGCTATTTGAGATTTATCCACTGATAATTCTGTTTAGACCTTTACCATGTTTTCAATTGGATTATTTGGTTTGTTGATAACTAATTTCTTGAGTGCTTTATATATTTATGTTGTAAGTCCTCTAGCAGATTATGGAGTTGGTAAAAATCTTTTCCCATTGTGTAGGCTACTGTTTTGTTCATTTGATGATGTCCTTGACCTTATAGAAGTTTCTCAGTTTCATGAGATTTTAACTTTTGATCTTAGTGCCTACACTATTGGCATTCTGTTTAGGAAGTTGTCTCCTGTGGCAAAACATTCAAGACTATTCCCAAATTTCTCTTCTAAAAGGTTCAGTGTATATGGCTTTATGTTGAGGTCTTTGATCTACTTAGACTTGAGTTTTGTGTAAGATGATACTCTACTATAGGATGACACACAAATGCTTCCTGCTGCTGCCAAGTTATAACTTAGCATTCCTTAATCAAACTCTTCTCATACTTATTTCTTATTTTCTATAATTATTTTAGCACTACTATCTATTGTATTTAGCCCTCTGAAATTTACTTTAATATGTTTATGTTAACCATTTACTGAACATTTTTATTCCAATAAACATCTTAAACAGAGAACTCTCAATAGAGGAATCTAAAATGGCTGAAAGACACTTAAG
>LOEQ01010710.1:9452-30349 GCA_001685075.1 Bramus lutescens | reverse complement strand
TTTTGGGGTATAAGCTAGCCATGCGGGAGCTGGGCCAGATGAAAAACAGGCCCGTGCTCATATTCAATACTACAAGTACATATTGTTTATCTGTTTGTCTAGATTTTATAGCTATCAGATGAAATCTTAGACTTAATTTCCAATTAGGTGCTTTGAATATATGTAAATTACACAAAAATTTCATAATCTTGAATAAGAATCATAACTTTTGCTACATTGGTAAAGTGATGAAGAGTTAATTCACAGTATAGTTAACATGAAGCTCACTTGCTTTAGCAATCTTGAATAATAAACAACACACTTGTGCTTTGTTGTCTAGATATGTATATAGTAAGAATCCTACATAGTTTAAACTTTTAGTTCATTACGTATATCTCAAGTAAATTAGTCATAAAATCCCACATACTTACAACATATTCTACTACAAGTTTGATCATTTTTACATAGTACAGAAATTTTAAGTGATAAAGATATCTTTTAAAATAATTATTAAAATCATATAATTTAATGTTTATTTTTCCAGACAATTTATCTGAGAGCAACCACTGGTCCATAAATTTCACATTGATAAATTCATTCTTATGGAAGAAACTTTTTAAATGTAAAAATGGGAGCACTATTTTATCATCAAAATATTAATTTATTTGAAACTTCAGGATATATTGCTTCTTTCCTTGCTAAAAATGTTGGATCTAAGTCATTGAGAATTTTAGAAATCATGTATTAAAGAATGATTCAGAGTGACTAATTCTCATAGAAATTCACTAATGCATACTTTGTCTCTGGTTGCTTTAAATTAAGAACACTTAAGCAAAATCTCCCTATTCCACTCAGAATTTAAGAGCATATCTGACTATTAAGGAATTTTCTGATTTTGTGGGAAATTTTATATTAGTAATACTGTATTTATGCAGCATGCATAGGACAATGTAATATACAAGTTTCCTTTGTTTCTGCAATTTCCTCTTTTTATTTTATCCATAAAAAACTATAAATAGGTACAACCATAATCTTGATAAATTGCTCATTGTGCTTATAATGGCAGAAATACTGAACAAGTTTGAAAATACAAAAAAAATGAAGTTTATGTTCTATAAATGGAGTACTGTGATGAATTAGAGAGAGCTGTGTATGTAAGGGTAGAATGTGTCGAGAATATTTTGGTCTAAACATCCTGGTTTAAATTGCATAGGATGAATAATATGGATAGATAATGTTTATTAACATAACTGTAGATAATATATGCTGTGAAAAATATTTAAAACTTTCACGATCTTCCAACTTTGTACCTCTAACTACTAATCAAGCAGCCATAAAAGGAGCTTGTGAATGCATTTAATATTCAAACCAAAACAGTTAATACTCCACTGTGTTCTTATAGGATACTAAAGAGAAAGTGGATATTTAGTGCTTTGACTCATAATGCCTGCATGGTGTGACATATATGTCAGTTAGCTAGCTTTTATCACTAAATGATGAATACACGTTTAAAACACCATGCTAGATCTGATAAGAGCTTATGATTTTATCTGTTAAGTTAAAGTAATTTCTAGGGGACTTCTAAATATAATACTGTGTACTAAGTGTAATACGAAAACAAAATCCAGAATAAAATAATGAGTTAATTACATCAATACCATTTAAAATAGCTGTAATTTCTTTGTGAACAGACCAATTGTGGTTTATCATTTATTGGTTTTCTCTAAGGCATAACTTATGTTGCTTTTAGGACATTTAGGTGGGCTTCTGCATTCCAAAACTCTTTATAAAACCATAAGCTGCATCTTCCCAGTGTGATGCTTTCAGTATTCTGTACCCCATTCTCATTTTAATGGTCCTTCTAAAATTGAGTCTAAATACTTGTTCATTTTATACTTCTTTGCTCCTCATCCTTCTCCTTCCTTGATTTATTTGTTTGGCTTCTTAACACCTCTTCATTTTCCTTTTTATTTTATTTTTCTCAAAAAATATCACATATTCTTCTAAAGACTTAAATATCACTATTTTTTCAATAACTAAGCTTAGTTTTACCCATTTTAGAAAATACTAATACATCAAGTTAGACTTCATACTACCAATATCTCTCTTCACAAAGAATTTAAAATGAAGTTTATAGGATAAAATATAGGTGATTTGTAATGTACTCATAAAAGTTTGGAAATACAAATAAATTAACTAATCAGATATCCAGCTGGAGATATCATAGATAATACTAAATATAAAAATTGACTGCCATTGTATGCAATAGAACCAAAAATGTATCAAATTGGCTTTTGTGGGTGATAGACTGTGAAAAGTAGTGAATAGGGATCTACTTGGGAGCAGTTTCTCACCATGTGAGGTTAACATTTGGCAAGAACTTCAAGGGATGATGTAAGATTTTTAGTAGGATGGTTCTATCTTATAAGCTCAAAGAGATTGATATCAATGCTGAGCAAAATAGAAATGCAGCAACTTCCTGGCAGATGGTACAGGATTAAACATGAGAAAGTGAAGATGTTACATAATCATTTTTATGATAGTGAAGACATACCAAGGGGTTTCTTCTATGTAAGTTCCAAGACCTCCTGCCACTCACAAATGTCTTCAAAGATATTTTGGAATAATAACCAATAAGAACATACTAAAAAAAATACTGGCTTCTTTTATAATGACAGGTAATGTAGTAACCAAACTGGGTAGAAGACAATGTTCTCATATAATAAAGGCCACATGCCAGTGTTTTATCCTGATACTCAGAAGGCTACAGTTACCTTACTAAATGACAAGTGGAGAAGATCAAAACATCTTAGCTTGGAAGAATTTCCTGGCATGATTTATATAATTTGCTCTCCCTGGGAGCAACTTAGAAGAGGAAGAACTTGATTCCTGTTAATATCATAGCCAAGAGGGAATTGAAAAAGGGACTGGGAGCAAGTCAGTCTAGTAAAACAACAGAACTATTTTCATTATATTCCAAACGTGATTAACATTTCAATTTAAAATGCATTAACTTAAATAATAGAAAAGTAGTTAAGAAAAAAGGCATCAATATAATTATTAATGATATTGTATGACCAGCTTTTCTCCAAATGCTCAATAGATGGTAGCCTACAGTAACAAAGGAATAACACATAGAGATTTTGAGGTTACTTAGATAGTCTGCAAACAATCTCCGATCATGATCTGGTTTGAAGAGTGCAGATATGTATGGAACAGATAATATATTTTTGCCAAAATGTATTTCAAAGACTTCCTCTTGTTCCATGAATTTATCTGTGATTATTTTCCCAGCAAAATGGGAAATTGTGCACTTTGCTGTCTAGTAACCTCACTGTTATTACACTGAGAAAGGCAAAGTAGAAACCCCAGAGACAAACTCAAAATCACTTACAATTCATGAGCATGGAAGAAACTAACATCATTTCTTTAGAGGCAATCAGTTCACATTATTATTATTATTATTATTATTATTATTATTGTTATTATTGAGCTCTACATTCCTCCCTGCTCCCCTCTCTCCCTCCCCCCTTCCTTCAACCCTCTACCAAAGGTCTCCATGCTCCCAATTTACTCAGGAGATCTTGTCTTTTTCTTTCTTTTTTCTTTATTGTTATTAAAAATTTCCACCTCCTCCCCTACTCCCATTTCCCTCCCCCTCCCCCATTCCCCTTCTCCCTCCCTTTCCAGTCCAAAGAGCAGTCAGGGTTCCCTGCCCTGTGAGAAGTCCNCAGTGCCTTTGTCCTTGGCTTCTCAGTCAGCCCTCATTGTCAGCCACATTCAGAATCAGGTTTGATCACATGCTCCATCAGTCCAAGTCCAGCTGGCCTTGGTGAGCTCCCATTAGATCACCCTCACCGTCCCAGTGGGTGTGTGCTCCCCTCGTGGTCCTGACTTCCTTGCTCCCGTGCTATAGTGCTGATGAATTTTCAATTCTGGCCTTTGTAGAAAGGGGACCATTCCTGAAAAAGCAATCTGCTCAACAATAAGTTGAACTAAGTAGAAGCTCTGTTGTAAACTACGTTTCACTCACACTATCATTGCTAGAGATTATCATTTAACACACATTATATAAAGAATGACATATGACATGGGCTTCATAAATATACTGTTTTCTTATTTATCATATAAATAGAATTAGAAAGACATTTTATTAATTTAGAATAGCAGTTCTCAATCTCTGTGTATGAACCCCTTTGGGGGTCTCATATCAGATATCCAGCATAGAAGACATTTATGGTATCGTTTATAACAGTGGCAAAACTGTATGGTGGTAACACATGCCTTGGGGAGCAGAGGCAGGCAGATTTCAGTGAATCTGAGGCCAGCCTGGTCTACAAGAACTAGTTGCAGAATGGGCTCCAAAGCTATAGAGAAACCCTGCCTCAAAAAAAAAGTAAAGAAAAAAGAAAAAACATGAAGCAGCAATCAAAGTATTTTAGGGTTGGGTCTCACCACAACATGAGGAACTTTTCTAAATAGACAGAGAATTACGGAGGTTGAGAACAACTAATTTAGAGTGTAAAAATAATAGCCATTTACCATTTGTCAGGAAATATACATATTCCTTAATCCACAAAGGTACACATGACTTCTAAATTGGCTCAAGAATCTAAAGTGAAGCACATGTTGCTACAAGCCTAGACCTTGTCAGGGTTGCCATTCAAGTCCTCAGAATGACCCACTTAATCACAATTTTTAAGTGATTTTCCAAAAGTAAAGTAAGAGTAGCATTTTTCTAAATATTAGATATTTATCAAGGAAGAGATTTTTATTGATGTTATGCTACAAATGTTAATAATACTATTGAAAAGTTGAAACTAGATGTGGTCTTCACTCCTTCTGTTTGCAGTAAGATACACAAGAAATACTAATTTCACTAGCCTGACTTCTACAGGACTAAAGAGTCATCTAAAATTGACTCAAATTCTTGTAAAGATACTTTAGATTCTTCTGCTTTATAAGCTGACAGATAAAAAAATAATTGTGATAACTTAAGGAGTAATTTATCCTGATAACCAGGAGTTCTTAAGCTACTTCATGCAATAGAAACAGAGAAGAGCAAATACAAAACCTGGAAGAGAATTTTGCATACTTTGTGGTAGTCTAAGTCTCTTGTCTGTAAATGAACAGAAGAGCGCCTCCATCCTGTTGAAGGGATGACTAGCCTCAGACGTACCTAAATACTGGATCAGGTAATAAACAAATCAATATAAGCCTCTTATAATTTAGGTTATATAGTAATCTAATTAGAAGTAGAAACCATCTCTTTAATTTGCTGCCCTTCCCTTGGTAAGGGTCTGTTTCTTTCAGAATGCTGCTATCCAAAGCTTAAGCTGATAGAGGATCTAGTTCTTGCCCTTTCTTTATGGTTATGGATAGCAAGAAACTGTCAATAGGTGTTATGTAGCCAAAGATTTAATATTGACACTGAGTAGAATATTTAAGTCACTTACCTACATGTACCAGTGTGTTAGAATGATACTATAATTATTATGCAATAGAAGATGTCACTTTCAAATATTTTGTTTTGGGTTTAAATGTTACTGAAAAGGACAGAGAAGAATCTGCAAAAAATGCAAATATTACCTCAAAAAAGTGATCAAAAATAAAGTAATAAAATAAATATTATTTACTGCTCATAAAATTAATTAGCATTGTGCAGTTAATGAGACTACACTGTAGATTGTTACATTCTCAATCTTTTTGTAAAAGTTTCAATGTCTTTAGCAGCCTAATACCACTGCACCACTCACCTTGATTCCACTATTTCTACAATTTCAATTTTATATGTATTATTATGTTATATCTACAATCCTAAATGGAAAAAGGGTTTCATTTGTTCAGAGGGTATCCTGTCCATGATGAATTGAATGACAATGGAGAGAGAGAAAAAAGATATGGATGAGAGATGAAGAAACTACTATCCTTATACATAGTTCAAATATGTACACCTAACAAGGCAAGTTACTTCCACATGATCCTAAGTGTTCCAGAACCTAGTAGGAACTTTATAAGCTGGTGGTCATTCAAACTATAAAAATTTATATCATAAAGACATTGAAAGATATTTGAAGAGAAGGTAGTAAATTCTTATAACTAATACACATTTTGAAACATTTTTATATTATTTCCTATTTGATATTAAAATATTTCCGATTTAATATACATAACTACACCTTTATTTCTGAAATTTTACTTGTTACTTTATAGGATGTGCACTCTTCTCAGAGAAAGACTCTCAGTACTCCTTAGCTGCCTGTATTATTTATATAGTGGTAAGTTATCAGGATCTTTCCACCCTCCATTTTATTTTGTCTATTGCTGTTTTCCTTTTTCTATTCATTTTTGGGAAATTATGTTGGTGAGACTTTATGAATGTATCTCCTCACAATCTCACAGCAAGTTTACTGATCATCATTTTTAATCGCAGGAAATTTAACACAAAGTAGATGGTCAAAAGTGAGCAGCAGAACAATAACACTCAGTAAGAGAGAAGTGAAAGAACTGAGCAGAATCAAGAAAATGACAGGAAAGCAAGAAAGATGAATAATCTCAGGTTATGTCATATTTTAGCTTTTCTTGAGAGAAGTTTGTATATATATGCAAGATACTCCAGTGAAATGTTCTACTTGAATATTATTCTGATGTTTAATTTTATATACAAGCTGGACTGGCACCCAGAGTATATAAACAATTGGTCCTATCTTATTCTGAATGTGTCTGTGAAGATGTTCCTAGATATTAACATTTGGATCCACAGGAAAGAGAAAGACTGGCTTTCACAATGTGGATATTCTTATTCAGGCAATTCAAGGCTTGACTATATCAAAGGGCTGACTGCTACTGATCAGGGTTGAAACAGGAGATGATTTTTGTGATTTCTTAGTCAGACTAAAATATCTGCTCTTTTGGCTTCTTTTTCCCTTACTTTTCAGACTATAATATTCTTGTCTTTTAAGTCTCCATCATGCAAACTATAGATCCTGGGAATTTCTATTCTTTATAATACGAGGAGCTAGATCATTGTAATGAATGAAAAAAATATATCTCAATGACTCTATTTTCATGAACAACCTTGACTAATAGTGTGACTTTGCCTATTTCCTAATTTTCGAGTCTCTCTAGTATTTCCCTAAGTTTTTGCTTTGCGCAAAGCAAAGATAGTTAGATATGAAAACAACCAAGGATTATGTTTACATTAATTACATGTAATTATTTCTAATTTTCACTATTTTGGTTTATATAAAAACAACAAAACTTTACCTTCAGGCTTAGATAACATTTGTTATACAACATGAGGACTAGATCCCTGATTCCATTTGCAAAGCAAAAGATAGGTGTGTTCCTATGCACACCTATAAGATTAGGACTGATGGGGTACAAGACTATTTCAGGAGTTTCCTAAGTTTGAATCTAACCAAAATCTTGACCTCCATGTTGACTAAGAAACCTAACCTCAGAGTAGAAGACAGTGAATCATAGGGAATGTTCAATCCTCTCTCTCTAGCCTCTATGCACACAAAACACTTTCCTACCCATACCTGTGCATATATACATAAGAGAGAATGGGAGAGAGGAGTGGGGGAGAATATTTGTGTATGTATATTTGAAAGTCTGTTTTCAGTTTTCACTTTTCTATAATTACTTATCTAATTTTTATTTCTTTATTTGGTGTCCCTTAAAATAAGTGCCTGAAAAACTTTATCTTGGTGTATTTATATAGCACAGCAATGTTAATCATGCTCTATACATCCTAAAGAGATGATGAACCACTGTAATCTATCTACCTTCACTGGTCTTAAACATAAAAGTAAAAATCATGTTCAGATTGTGAATAATTATTACTTTTAAAAAGTAAAGGCTGGTAAATGTGAAATTCACTAATTTGTACTCTTAGGTCATTTGCTTTTCAGAGATGAGTAGGCTATATTTTTCTCAGCTTTTCACTCAGTTCTGTGTATTACCTCTTAGAGCTACGAATTTGTGAATGATGACCTTATCACTGTCCTCATATCACCTGTTGGCTTACAATAATAGCCTAAGGTAATTGTTACACATGTCCATTTCTAAGAGCCAGAAGAAACAATTTTCTCTATTTATAATCACCCTGCACCTTTTTTCAGCATAGAGATTATTAAGAATCATAGAAATACTTTCTCAACCAATGTGATACTTGCAATTATCATGAGGAAGGAAATTTTATAGCTAAATATTAAAAAGAAATACACTCAAAACAAGCCTGCAAGACAAATAAGAAAGAGAAATTTTGTCAAGAGCATTCTAAATGGCCAATATACATAAAGAAATATGCTAAACATTAATCATCTGAGAATGCTTATTAAAATCAAAGTGAAGTCTTTCTACACTTCCACTGTGATTGACATAGACACTTTTAGTGAGGTTTTGAGACCAGATTTTCATTAAAATATGGATTTAAAACTGTTTATGATATGTAAAAGCTTCAATTTGAAATTAATTTAAGTATTTAGCACACAGATAAGTGTGTATTTCTCATAGTTAAATTATACTCTTGGTAAAGAAGCTATAAATGAATTAAAAATTATATGCTGAGAAGAAAGCAAGCAAAAGATCATGTATTGTATAATTACAATTTATATATTTCAAAGTCTCAAAAATAATCCATAGTGATACTAAGTGGACCAATGCTCCACAACACTCAGAGTGAAGGAGAAGACAGGTGGAAAAGAAGCAAGGAGGTGGTGGGCATGTTTTATACTTTCCCAAATGTAATGGAACAATCCTGCATCTTGATGCACTGTATTCATCTACAGTACTGTACATTTTACTGTAGATAAACTATAGCCTCAATTTTTGATTTTTAAGAATAAAAGGTAGTCAAGGCAGTGGTAGAGTATGCTATTAATCCCAGCACTCTGGATGCAGAGGCAGGTGGATGTCTATGAGTTTGAGGCCAGCTGGTCTACTAGAGCAAGTTCCAGGACAGGTCTTAAAGCTATAGAGAAACTCTCTCTCAAAAATCCAAAGAAGCAAAAAAAAAAAAAGAAAGAATAAAAGGTATGTATAGCACCACATTCTAATAATCCCAAATAAAATGAGTCTGGGGTAATAACATAGGGTAGAATAAGATACTGCATTAAAGAGATGGATAAATTAATTAAATTAAAAATCTAGAAACATCTTAAAAATAGTAGAAAACTGTTACTCACATAGTTTATTACTTGCCACTGTGATATATGATAAAATATTACATCTTAAGATTCTTTTCCCAAACACTAGGTTTATTATGTATAGATTTTAATATTTTAGTTATAGTGTATAATACTGCATACATTTTTATTTTTGCTACTCCTGTTATCAGAAGATAGACTCAGGTTTTGAGAGGGAATATAAATTAATTTAAATTCAGATTTCTCATATATTAAATTGTGCCAAATATGAACATTAAATCTCAATATGAACTTCAAGGGTGTTCATCCCCTTAGAAGCTTTTTAGTCTGCTTCAGGCCATGAATTCAGAGGCAATGGTAATGTGATAATAATAGTGATAGCGAGAATGCACATGCTGCTGCAGCTCACAGAAGAGCAAAATGCTTTACACTGATGCACCTACAGTAATTGGTTTGTTCTGCTCTGAGTTCAATTTAAAATGGCAATTATTTCTTGAATGTGTATTTTAAAACTTCCAAGATATATTACAATGGAAAGGAAAGGGTTTAGAATTGAAATGTGGACTCACACAAATAGTTATGGAGGAGGAAATTAGTGCCCACAAGATAATATTTAAACCTCATGTTGTGACTTCAATCAAGAATGAATTTGAATTTTTAGAATGTATTATGAGACCATATGAATACATAAGACGACCCATTTAAAAATGACTTTCAAACTTGCAGTTAAACTGCAATTAAAGATAGCAAATGAGACCTCATTTAATATGGCTGCTGTGCCACACTCTGAATATAAAAATAGTCACTGGTGCCTGATCCTCTGTTTTACATTGTTTTAAATATTATGTAATATTATCATGCAAATCAGGTTGTCTAGATTGTGTAAATTAAATTATCTCAGGTTCATTGCATTCATCTCAAATATATGCCTGTATATAAATGAGCAGAAATGAACATTTAGAAGTAAAGCCCATGCAGTTTGGCAAATTGAGGAAGCCTGGAAACATAGCTCACAATGTAGGTTAGGAAAAGTAACACAGTTGTGATCAGAATCCAATAAGGTAAAAACATGGAAGTTCATCATACTACAACAGTTTTTGGGAAATGAGACTAAAGTTTGGAAAGATTAAGGACAATGCAATTTGATAATTTTAAACATACTGGACATCATTCTATGCATGAAAGCACAGAACTGGTCAATGGAGACTATAAATAATGCTTTAATAAAAATTTATTCATTTTATGTAATTATATTCACTAGACGTTGCAGCATTTATTCTATTCACTTTTCAGTAATGTGCACATTGCACCACCAGCTTACCAATACAGATAAAATTAACTTATCAATGGTTCTGTTATTTCTACCAATATAGTTTTGTACATTTATATGACAACAGCAAGAGCTTGTCTGCAACAATGGTGTATATTTACACTATATCTGCATTTCAAACTCCACCCTTCCAAAATTATTAACTGCCATACTTAATTATATATGGTTAGCTAATTATGAAGAAGTAGAATAATAGATTAAACACAGAACAAAGACACTGCATGGCATAGCTAGAGGTTTTCTAACAAAGACACCCAAAAGACAAATAAGAATTTTCACAGGTCAAATATAATTAGAGACATAAAAGAGGAACTTTTAGAAGAAGTTACATCAGTAACATCTGCTTTACTAGTTCTCTTAGAAACTGTTATATTTTATTTCTATATAATTACATTTTAAAAAATTATGTTTTGTTTGTATGTAGCTTTAGAAAACAATTGTGTTATGAAATACACAATGTTTAAGAATTAAGTGAATGTTTACAAACCACTTATGAGTGAGTATATGTGATACTTGTCTTTCTGTGATGTAGGAGGGTCATCTGTCTATACGTAACTTTCATTGGTTAATAAAGAAACTGCCTTGGCCTTTTGATAGGCCAGCCCTTAGGTAAGTGGAGTAGACAGAACTGGATTCTGGGAGAAAGAAAACAAAGTCAGTCAGACACATGAAGCTCCAGCCCAAGATGGACGTGGGTTACAATCTTCCCGGTAAGCCACAACCCTGTGGTGATACACAGATTACTAGATATGGGTTAAGAAAGATGTGCGAGTCAGCCAAAAATAGGCTAGATATAATGGGCCAGGCAGTGCCTAAATGAATACAATTTGTGTGTTGTNGCCACAACCCTGTGGTGATACACAGATTACTAGATATGGGTTAAGAAAGATGTGCGAGTCAGCCAAAAATAGGCTAGATATAATGGGCCAGGCAGTGCCTAAATGAATACAATTTGTGTGTTGTTACTTCGGGGTATAAGCTAGCCCTGTTGGAGCTGGGCAGGACTAAAAGCAGGCCTGCTCCCCTTTAACTACATTTCTGTGTCTGGGTTACCTCAATCAAAATGATGTCTTCTAGCTCCATCCACTGTCCTGCAAAATTCAAGATGTCATTAACATGAAAACTAGTCCACAAATTATAATCCCAGAAAACATAGACAACAATAAGGACACTAATAGACACATATATAGATCTAATCTACATAGGAAGTAGAAAAAGACAAGATCTCCTGAGTAAATTGGGAGTTGGGGACCTTGGGGGAAGGTTGAACGTGAAGGAGAGGCAGGGAGTGGAGCAGAGAAAATTGTAGAACTCAATAAAACTTTTTAGAAAAGAATTAATTTAATATTGGCATGCTGACATACACTTTTAATCCCCACACCTGGTAGAATTAGATTGGTCTTAGTGAGTTCAAGGTCTTATCAGTCTACATAATGAATTCCAGTCCTGCATAGTGAGAACAGAATTTTAAAAATTACTTTAACTTTAATATAAAATATTGTAATTTCACACCATTCACATTTTTACAAATGAATTATTTCAAACACATTAGATTTTTATTTTTTTTATAAATTGTTTTATTCACCATGCGGTGTTGGCACACACCTTAACTGCTGCACTTTGGAGGCAGAGGCAGGCGGATCTCTGTGAGTTCGAAGCCAGCCTAGTTTATGAGAACGAATTCCAGGACAGGCTCTAAAACTACAGCAAAACCCTCTCTCGGAAAACCCCCAAAAATCTGTTTAACTCATTTTACATGCTAACAACCATTTCCCCTCCCTCCTGTCCTTCTACTTTGCCAACCACATCCACTCTTCTGAAAAAGTAGGGCCTCCCATGGGGAAATCAACAACAGAGCTCCCACTAGCATGGGTCTGCTGTTTCTGTGGGCCTTCCATTATGATTTGACCCCTTATCTACTAATGTCATGAGCACGCATTCATTTCCTTTATTGGACTCCTGGAGCTTGGCCCTGTGTTTGGCCGTGGATCTCAGCCTCTCCTATCAGTTACTAGATGAAGGTTCTATGACGACAAAATTGGTTAGTCACCAATATGATTATAGGAGACCTGTTCACATAGCTTCTCCACAATTGCTGTGAGTCTTATCTAGAGTAATCCAAGTATCAGGTTTCTTCCTAAGCCTATAATGGCTTATCAAGTTAGCTCTTTCTTTGATCTCCCTCTCTGTCTCTCCCCCAACTCAACCATCCAGTTCCCTCATAATCTCATTTCTCATTCTCTCCCCTCTAACCCCCACCACCAAATTTACCCAGATGATCTTATCTATTTCGTTTTTCTAGGGAAATCCATGTTTCCCTTCTAGGGTCCTCCTTGTTACCAAGCTTCTCTGGGGCTATGGATTGTTGCCTGGTAATCCTTTGTTTTACATCTAATATCCTGTATTCAGTGAAAATATATTGTATTTGTGTTTCTGGGTACAGGTTGCCTTACTCAGAACAATTTTTTTTCTAATTCCATCCATTTCCCTGTGAGTTTCCTGATGTCACTGTTTTTTAAAACTGGAGAGCTTGGGGGAATGGGATGGTTGAGATGGAGCAGGGAAGAAGATATTTTAATTAAAGGAGCCATTTTAGAGTTGGCAAGAGACTTGGATCTAGAGGGGTTCCCAGGTGTTCAAGGGGATATCCCCAGCTAGCTCCTTGGGCAGCAGAAGAGAGGGTGCCTGAACTGGCCTTCTCCCATAGCCCCACTGATGAATATCTTGCATATCACCATAGAACCTTCATCTGGCAATGGATGGAAATAGAGACAGAGACCCACATTAAAGCACTGGACTGAGCTCCTAAAGCCCAAATGAAGAACAGAAGGAGGGAGAAGATGAGCAAGGAAGTCAGGACCACAAGGGGCACATCCACCAACTGAGACAGTGTGACTGATCTAATGGGAACTCACCAAGGCCAGCTGGACTGGGACTGAACGAGCATGTGATAAGACCAGACTCTTTGAATGCGGCTGACAATAAGGGCTGACTGAAAAGACAATGATAATGGAACTGGATTTTGATTCTACTCCATGTATTGGCTTTTTGGGAGCCTAATCTGTTTGGAAGCACACCTTCATAGACCTGGATGGAGGGGGGAGGGCCTTGGACTTCCCACAGTTCAGGGCACCCTGACTTCTCTTAGGACTGGAGAGGGAGGGGGAGTGCAGGAGTGGGAGGGAAATGGGAGGAGGGGAGGANATAAATTAATTTAATAAAACTGAGTAATGTCAATGTGTAAATGAAAGACATTTTCTTTATCCACTCTTTGGGTGAGAGACATCTAGGTTGCTTCCAGGTTCTGGCTATTATTAATAATGCTGCTATGAACATTGTTGATCAAATATCTTTGTGACATAATTAAGCACCCTTTGGGAAAATCCCCAAGAGTGATATTGAGGTAGATTGATTCCAAATTTTTAGAGACACCACCATATTGATTTTCAAAGTGACTGTACAAGTTTGCAATGCAGGAATGTTCCTGCTACTCCACATCCTATACAACATAAACTGTCATCATCAGTAGTGCACACACTGAGAGCAACAATTAATAAATGGGACCTCCTGAAACTGAAAAGCTTCTGTAAGGCAAAGGAAAGTAAATAAGACAAAAAAGGATAGCAGCCCACAAAATGGTAAAGTATTTTAATCAACTCCACATCTGACAGAGCACTGATATCCAAAATACATACATAAAAAACTCAAGAAACTAGATATAAAGAATTCAAGAAACTAGATTTATAAATTGGGTTCAGTTCTAAATAGAATTGTCAACAGAAGAATCTCAAATGAGTGTAAGACACATAAGGAATCATTCAACATCCTTTGTAATCAGGGAAATGCAAAACAAAATAATTGTGAGATACAATCTTACACCTGTCAGATTTTTTTAATAAAAAAAACACAAAATACAGGGAAATACTTAAAGAAATGTTCAAAAGCTTTAGCAATCAGGGAAATGTAAATCAAACTATGTCATCTTATACAAGCAATAATAACTAAGATACAAAAAATGAATTAATGTTGTCTAGTTTATGAGGAAAGGGGAATACTTATTCCTTGTTAATGGGACTACAAATTTGCACAGTCTTTAGATAAACCATTGTGGCTGTTTCTCAGGAAACAAGAAATAGATGTACTTCCAAAATCTAGATATAACATTCTTGGGCATATACCAAAGGACTCCAAATCCCAATAAATAGATATTTGCCCATCCTTTTTCATTTTTTCTCTACTTACAATAGCTAAGAAATGGAACTAGCCAAGACATGCATTAACTTAGAATAAATAATAAATGTGGTACCTTTCCACAATGGACTATTATCCAAAAAGCTATTTAAAGGATATTATGAAATTTGATGGTATTAAAAAATTTCCAGATGAGCTAGCCTGGACCCAAACAAATGTTGAAAGTTTCAATATACATATGTCTGGATTGATGGAGAATACTAACCTGGGAATATTAAAGGTAGGGGGATGGATAAGAGGGACAAGTGGGAACCATGGGAAAGGAGCTATTTAAGGGGTCATAAGGGAACATGTTATTATAGAGGCTTCCTAAAATTTAAATTTATACACATATGAGAAACATCGAAATGGATTAGTAAAATAACCAGAGAAACAATGACCCAAATCCCCATCTTTTGCCACAGCAAGAACCTGGAACATGTTTGTTTAATTGAGTCATTGTCCAAATATGCCCCATGGAAACCTTTCAAATATCTCCAGCAATTGCCAAGTCTATTTCTATTGAATGCTCTTCACAAACTGATGGCAAGACTCTATTGCTGGAAACACCAACTACATATTTCATCAAACACTGAGAAGAGCCTATACAGAAACTTCACCTCTATTGCCTAGTGTTGAAAGCATTGGAAAGTATTTAGCATGTTACCAGAGGAAAAAGGTAATCATGAACTCAACTACAAGCCCTGTGATCTATAAATATGGTTTGAATGAATAAGATGTTGAAATAGTTGCTGAAATATTGTAGTAGTGAACAACCACTCTCTGATCAAATTTAGTACTCACTCCATTAGATCTCTCTCATTGCTCAGGTGGTAAAGAACCTGAGACTATAAAAGACAGATGACTAAGAGAAAGTCAAATATAATTGTATTGCTAAAGAAGATACCAATAAAATGACTCCTAATGACATTATGATTTAGCGTTATATTAGGGCCTCACCCAGACATCTTTAAAATACCATCCTCTTGCAATAGAAGAACTAAGAGACTACAGCTTGGAAATGTGCAGAGCCTGGGAGATTCTGGAACACAGTCACAAATGGGATATTTTTATCAAACCCCTCCTTGCTGTGCTCAGAGAACTATGAAGAAGAAGAGGGATCAGGAAGATTGTAAGAACCAAAATGCTTGTATTACTTCAAGTAAACATTGTCTTCCAGATACAAGAGGATTGATGCACATATGAATGCACAGAGACAAAGACAATATGCAATAGTCCTGCCACAGACTTAAGTCAGACAATATCCCAACACTGAGAAGAGGAACTAGACACAAACTTTAATTGCTAATCAAGAAACTCTCTCCAGGCGACTCATACAGCTTTGTTTGGGCATTTATGTCTTATTGGTCTTTTGATTTTATGATGTGTGTGTGATGTTTTCTTGTACATCTTTTTTGTTGTTTATTTTTTAATCTGTTGACAGAGATCGCTTGTTCACTTCCCAAAAACCCAGACCCAAAATAATCACTCAGAAACTATATTAATTAAATCACTACTTGACCAATCACTTAAGCATATTGCTAGCTAGCTCTTAAATCTTAAATTAATGCACTTCTATTAATCTGTGTATCAGCACAAGATCATGGTTTACTGGCAAAGTTCTGGTGTTTGTATCCCCTGGCACCCACATGACATCTCACTGACTCTGCTTTCTTTCTCCCAGCATTCAGTTTAATTTTTCTGCATAGGTTTATTATGTCCTATCATAGGCCAAAGCAGCTTTTTTATTGCATAATCAATCAAAGTAACCCATATACAGAAGGACTTCCCACATTACTACTCTGATTTTTACTTTGCTTGTTTGTTTAATTTCAAAAAAGTCAGATAAAAAAGAGCATGGATTTAGTTGGGCAGAGATGTATAAATGACCTGAAATGTGTCAGAGAATCAAAACTCATGATTAGAGTAGATTGTGTGAAAAAATGTTAAATAAATATATTTCAAAAGTATGGATTTTATCATACACTTCCCCTCCCCTTATTCCTAGTAGATTCATATTGCCTGCCTACATTCCCAATTTCGTCTTCCATCATTTTTCTCGAAATAGAAATAAATAAACCAAAAAGATAAAACAAAAATAGAAAATAGAAAAACATAACATTAAAAATCCCACACATGTTTGGTAATGGTGTTGCATGCCTTTAATCTCAGTACTCTGGAGGCAGAGGCAGGCAGATCTCTGTGAGTTTGAGGCCAGACTGGTCTACAAGAGTTAGTTCCAGGGCAGTTTCCAAAGCTACAGAGAAATCTTGTATTGAAAAACCAAAAATAAAAATGAGAACACTCAGGAAAACATGAAGTCTGGTTTATGTTAAACATGAGAACATTTACTAATCTACCATTTTATATCTATTTTAAGAATATAAACTTTTTCAAGTTTTATCAATATTTTTAGTAGCAGTCTTCAACTCTTTTATCAGAATCATCTTAAATGTCTGGTTTTCTATAACCTTTATTTGGTCCTATAATAAATGGAGCATGGTTGAAAGCCCAAAGTGCACTAGGAAAACTAAACTTTTAATTTTGCATAAGCATGTTACAATTCATTCTCATAATAAAGGCACATCATGGGCTAAGAAAGAGTGAACATTTTTAAATGACGCCTGATAAAAGAATCCTCAAAATATGGTAAATTCATTATTATCAATGATAAAATTTAAAAAATGACATATACACATCCTAAAATGTAGGTAAATGGGTTTTTTTAATCAATGCCTCATGTTTTAAAAGATCAGCAAGTTTGGTGTGATATAGAATAAGTTCATATTTATTTATTATATTTGTGACTTTTTGCATTGATGCAGTCTCTATTAACAACCTAAATTATTTTTCTTTATCTATTTACATTGACTATTTAAATTCAGCCTCATTGCTAGCATTGCAACAGAATATCATACAGCCTCTATCTACTCATTCTGCAGATCTCATAGACTATAACCTGCTGCCCTTTTTTCACCACCTCATAAGTATGTCCAGGTCCCCAACTTGGGCAGACTTCCCTTGCTCAGCTACTGTCCCATTCTGACAGATGACCAGGAAGACTGCCTGTGATCCTTCTTCACTCTCTCTGTTTCTCTATGTCCAGTTCACAAGATCATCCCTAGCACTGCAAGAGATAATCCCCTCAGTTTCCCCTTCTACCAGCCTCTAATGTCAGCAAGCACTCAAGTCAAATACACCAGCCTACCAGGCTAGTATTTTATGCAAAACCAGAGACAAAATCACTCTCTGAAAATCGACAGAGGAAGCACAAATTAAGGAAGAAAACACCCACACAGCAAATAAAAACATAGAAATCAGCACCTGGACTATAATGATACCAAATGAAGATGCCAAGACACCAACATAAAAACATAATAACATCTAGGACAACATGTTTCCAATAGAGCCTGTATACTCTATCAAAGCAATCCCTGAGTATTTCAAGATAGCTGAAACACAAGAGAAACACTGAAAATCAACTATACGAAGAAGATAGAGGTTCTTAAAGATGAAATAAAAAATCCCTTAAGGAAAGACAGGAAAGCACAAAGAATTACAGGAAATGAATAAACCCCTTTGAAATACCCAGGAGTACCCAAACAAGTGAAAGAAATAAATATATATCTTAAATAAAGCCAAGAAGAAAACAAACTGTTGACGGAAGTTAATAAAAATGCTCAGATGTGAAAATGGAAATAGAAGCAATAAGGAAGCAGAAACTGAGGGAATTCTCATATACAAAGTAGACAAATATGAACAGGAACTACAGAGGCAAACTTTACCAACAGATTACAAGAGATGGAAGAGAGAATCTCAGATATTGAAGACAAATTTAATTGTTGTTTGCATTATTGAAACGGAAGATTATTCCCAGAAACCAGGTCCTGAAACTTTTGTATTCTAAAACAGCATGTTGAAATTCTTCATATGCCATGGACTGTGATAATTAATATTTCTTGAACCATCATTTCATTCATCAGAGTATTTTTTTATTTCTTCTCTGTAGTTTTGTTTATTGTATCAAGAACATTGATAGAGTTCTTTTACTATTTTCACTATCTTTTGATCTACACCATTGTGTAAATATATTTTGAACACTTTTCTTCCCTACTTTTCCTGTTAATTTAAAGAAAGCTGATCTACTCAATCTTCATTTATAAAAATTTGGCAGAAAACCATGTTTTGAATAACTTATATTATTCTTGAATTAGATCAGTATTTTGATACTAAATAAATATTTTATTTTAAAACTTGCAAATTTATTAAAATATTTAATGAAATCATTAATTTTTACTACACGTGCAAATACCCATGCAAGAATTGGCTATCATTTTTAATAGACTTACAATGGAAGAAGTTAAGGCAGTTTATTTTAGTGATTCAAAATTAATTTTATTTCTTTTCTATGGTGACTTTTAAAACTTAATGTTAGGGCTTACTAACAACTGGGTAGTTGTGGGTGATTTTATCATCATTGAAGTTTATCTAATCCATTGTAATTTATTAAGATAATTTGGATACTTAATATCTAAAAGTTTCTTTTATATGATGTATACTTTTTATTTTTCTCTTTTGTTTATTTTGGAAATTTGAGCATAAATTTTGCTCCTAAATTAACTTCTAATCGTTTTTAACTTATGTTGTCTTCTGTATCCTCATTAGCAGTGGTTCTCAACTTTGCTAATGCTGTGACTCTTCAAAACAATTCCTCATGCTGTGGTGACCTCCAAACTTAAAATTATTTTTCTTGCTACTCTAAAACTATAACTTTACTACTGTTATATATATACCATGATGTAAATATTTTTGGAGACAGTGTTTGCTGAAGGCTTTATGACACACAGATTGAGAACAATGTTCCATAGCAATTTATTATATGTTAATATATAATATGTCATACAATTTTATAATTTTAAACATTTATAACATCATATATGATGCAATAAATATGACTGTTTAATTTTAATATGCACATATTTGTGTGTATACATATATATTCAAAATCATAAGTAATTTAGTCTACCTACATTATTTGCCATTTAGAAATCTACAAATTTTTATGCACATATTTTATAAACAATTGTTATCAGTTTATATCAAATTTACATCTGGCTATCTTTTAATATTTAATTGGACTTTTCATTAACTCCTTTTTAATTATACTATTATTTATGCTCCCACAATGTAAGTTCTCTAAAAGCCTAGTGCTTTTCTTTAACAGAGTTAACTTTATTTCATGATATTGTTCTGTATGACAATAGCTATACTCACAAAGACTGTTGAAAGGTATTATCTCAAACACTGTACTCCTTGAGATCAATATAGCTGGTTGCAGAAATTAATGTTTATTAGTGATCCATAAGAATTACTTTCAAACTACTGTAGTATAATATTTATTCATTCCTGAGATATTTTTGGAAGTAAATATGTACATGGAGTTTGAATAAAAACCACACTCCTAAATGGCATAAAATATGTTGTGATATTGTAGCTGTACCCAAGATAACATTTTACTAGGTTGGAACATTGCCCATAAGCCACGAGCCACTGGGTAAATATAAAATAATGAAAAGCAGTTAAATCTAGATATAAGAGTTAGCTAGCAATATGTGTAAGCTTGTTGTGGCAAGACACTTGGCCCTTTTAGCCTCTCAGCTGCTTAAACCTGAAAATAACCAAACAGAAACTGTATTAATTAAATCACTGCTTGGCTCATTAGCTCTAGTTTCTTATTGGCTAACTCTTGCATATTAATTTAACCCATTTCTATTAACCTATGTATTACCACGTGTCTGTGGCTTACTGCCGAAAGTTCCAGTGTCTTCTGATGTGGTGCTACATGTCTTCTTTCTGATTCTGTCTTTCTTCTCCCAGCATTCAGTCTAGTTTTCTCTGACTACCTCTATTCCCTGAGCAGGCCCAAGACAATTTCTTTATTAACCAATTGTATTCACAGCATGCAGAAGGTACTCCTTTTCTGTTTAAATGGAAAGGGAGACTTTAACTTTAGCATAGTATAAATCAACAATTACAGTTACAATATTTACATTTACTTTATCATTTATCAAAACTAAAGAAAACTATAAATGTAAATAAATTCAACTCTATAAAAGACTCCAGAATGATATAATATTACCTAAGTCAACTTCCCAAACTCTAGAATTGACAGAGACATCTTGCTGCCTGGACAGTCACCCAAAGTT
>LOEQ01010709.1:3375-16601 GCA_001685075.1 Bramus lutescens | reverse complement strand
TGGAAGAGGCCTTCAGAGAGTGCAGTGTGGGAGACAGTCTGTCACGTGGGCTATGCCTAAATCAGGAATGCACCGCTGTATGTTTCATAGAGGTTAGATAATCCGTAATCTCTCCCCGTCGTCTTAATTTCAGCCTGCTTTCCCCATTGCCTAAGGTACCATGACAGGTGGTCTCAGAGGCCATGGGATGCTGATGTTAAAGCAAAAGGACAAGTCAATAAATCATCCCTGAGATGGTCCTAGATGGGAAGGACACTCCCTCCTGCCTCTTCTGCCTCAGCCTCAAGCAATCCTACTTGGCTCTTTGATGGACAGCCACACTTTTTAACTAAGGTCACCTCCCCTGGCTTCTTGTCCCATCACCTGTTTGTCTCCATCCTGGATGTGGGGGCCTTTGTGTCCTCAGAGTCATCTCTAGCCTGTGGAGAAGGCTCCCGAAAGAGATGACAGCACTCTGGATGTTTATTTGGGGGTCCTCTGTCTTCAAATGCCTCCCCCAAATGGATTCGTGCCATTTGTTTAGAAATATGCTTCCCTTTTCCTTTGCTTCTTCCAATTATGCTAGACAAACACAGGCCCTTATTCAGTGTTATTTAAGCATGAAATTATAACAGATTCTTTTAAATGCTAAGGCACTAAAAATAAGTCTTTTTATCAAGGCATGCCAGGTCCAGATCTAGTAGCTCATTAATTTCCATAAATCAGACAAGTCAAATTCAAACGGAATCTAAGGGAGGCATTCAGTGGAAGGTTTGTCTATTCTTCCTGGGATGGCCACCATCCTTGCTCATTATGGTACGCATTTCCCAAGAGCAAGGGCAGTTGTCCTCTGGACGTGCATGAGCAGTACCATGACTCAACTGCCCCCAGAAAAACTGCACGGAGCCAAATCAGAGGTTGAATCCCACTCTAGTTCTAAGGATTTACCAACTCCCTGGATCTCAGTTATATATGCTGTAAACAGGTCACACCTATCTTAAGAGATGTCAGATGAATGAAATGAATACAAACGAAAGCACTTGAGGGAGTTCTGGAGAAGACAATCTACTTCTGAAGTACCCTACACTCCAAAGTCAGTCAAGGTTAAACAGCCCTCTGGCTCCCTGGAGGAAGTCGGAGCAGCTGAGGATATACCTGGCACAAGCTGGCATACGAGAGCCTTGCATAACAACAGTGGTTATACTGATGAATGAATGGTGCAGGGCATCTGGTTACATGCCCCTCTGTAACTGTGACTTTCAGAAATACTTACTGTGCTCCTCAGTTCAGAGGAGATATGGAACCCCATAGGAGAGTGATAGCCTCCAGAAACAAAAGGAATCTCAGCCTTACAGGGACCATCAAGCTCCATCAGTTCCGTTTCCCACTGTAGTCTCTTTCTCCTGCCCCTATCTTTTGGAAACTAATCAGTAATAAACAGGAGATCCCTTGTCATTATTTGTCTCAGGATCCTTCCCCTCTTACCAAAGGCAAAGTCTATGAAATAACCCCTACAGTAGACACCTGGACCCCAGTGGCAAAGCCAGGGGTAAAGTTCAGCAAGGCTCCTGCTCTCCCTAAGCTACTAAATTCCTTACGCTGTGAAGAATAGCAAGGTTGCTCTTGCCTCCCGCATCTGGTCCTGCTGACAGCCTCCAGCCCAGCCTGCTGCCTCGGCACCAGAGCAGGGGCAGTTGTTGAGGAGCTGTGAAGAAATTAATTATTTTAAAGCGAGAAACTAAGAAATGCAATACCTTACAGCTTTTCATCTTACTGAAGAACAGAGCTTTAATTAATATAACTCCGGATCACTAGTGAAATGACTTAGATGGATGCAGACCTTTCATCCATGCCTGTGTCCTTAAGAGTCCCTAACAACAGGTTAAATAAGGGAACATTTGGAGTCTATGGGGGTTTCCTTATGTAAACGTTTTGAAACCATGTAGACATATTTTCAGAAAGCAGAAGAGTACCAGAGATGAGCAACCCCTGAAAAACAAAACACCTGAACTTGTCCTCTGGCACCCACACACATGTATGTACACATGCACAAATACCCACATACATGTACATATGCAAACATACACATATGTTCCTACACTTACAAAGATAAGATGATTAATGCTTATGAATCGCCATTACGGTCAAGAATCACAAATACTCATTCATGGTTCTTACTGGATTATTATTGTTATTGAACAGTCATTATCATGAGTAAGGAGCCTGACCTCTGACAAGTGCCAAAACACTTTGTCATGTGAGATAGCAGAGCACCTGGACCAACTAGAATCTTTTTGCTACACACAGAATTAACTATTTTATTCAGCTTCTATTGAAAATTGACAGTCAACAAGACAAACGGCAGCCTACAGAATGGGAAAAGATCTTCACTAACCCCACATCAGACAGAGGACTGATCTCCAAAATATACAAAGAACTCAAGAAACTTGACATTAAAAGAACAAATAATCCAATTAAAAAATGGGGTACAGACCTAAACAGAGAACTCTCAACAGAGGAATCTAAATGGCTGAAAGACACTTATGGAAATGCTCAACATCCTTAGCTATCAGAGGAACACAAATCAAAACAACTCTGAGATTCCATCTTACATCCATACAAATTGGCCAAGGTCAAAAACACTGATGACAATTTATGCTGGAGAGAATGTGGAGCAAAGGGAATACTCCTCCATTGCTGATGAAAGTGCAAATTTGAACAGTCCACTTTGGAAATCAATATGGCAATTTCTCAGAATATTAGGAAACAATCTACCTCAAGACCCAGCAATACCATTTTGGGGTATATACAGAAAGGATATTCAACTATACCCTCAATGATATGTGCTCAATTATGTTCATAGCAACATTATTCATAATCGCTAGAACCTGGAAACAACCTAAATGCCCCTCAACCAAAAAATGGATGAAGAAAATGTGGTACATTTACACAATGGAGTACTACTCTTGAAATTTGCAGGCAAATGGATGGATCTAGAAAGAAAAAAACATATTAAGTGAGGTAACCCAGACCCAGAAAGACAAATACAATATGTACTCACTCATAAGAGGCTTTTAGACATAAAGCAATGAAAAATTAGCCTACAGATCACAACACCAGAGAAACTAGACAACAAAGAGGACCCTACAAGAAATATACGGATCTACACAGGAAGGCGAAAAAGACAAGATCTCCTGAGTATATTGGGAGTGTGGGGGTCATAGGAGAGAGGAGAAGAGAGGCGAGCAAGGGAGAGGAGTGGAGAAAAATGTGTAGTACAATAAAAACAATAAAAAAGAAAATTCACATAGATAACTTGTAGCTCAGGCGTTTGACTTTAAATTCAAACTCTCTTTAGATGTAACTAGATATTCAAAGCAATCTTACCTTGGCCATTAAGCACATGAAGAAAGAACCAAGGTCAAGAGAAAAAGCAATGGAAGCTCATGTGCTCTGCCTACACATACATCCTTTGGAATCACTCAATTGCATGGACTTCTCAAAAGTGTCTTTCTGTAATTCTTTTGATGGTTTTTAAATAAAACTATTTTTTAGGGAAGCAAAACTATTTTTTAAACTTTTTACTTGAGAATTTCATCCAGCTGTTTGATGAAATATGATCATAACTATCCCCATTTCTGCCTCAAACTCTCCTTTTATTTCTCCTAATACAGTCCCCTCCAACCTTGGTCTATCATGTAGACAGCTTGCTCCACCCATGGCAAGCACACATACCATTTTCTGTTGTCTGTGCTGTGTCATTGTAGTGAAACTTGGGCAACATATCGGTTGATACAGTTTAATAGAAAACCGTGTACTCACCAACAATTCATCTGGGAATGACAGCAGAGTACCTATCTTAAAAAAAAAAAAAAACAGGAGGAAAGAACACCATCGTGCATTGCACATCCTCCTGTGTGGGTCGCTTTGCAGGCCTTATTGGAGCTGACCCTAATCACCAGCTGTGAGGCAGATGTCATTATCTCTGTCACCCAGCCAGAAAGGAGGGAGGATGTTGCAGCTCCCTTACTCAAGGAGAGAACTTAATGGGGCGTAACTGTCTTGGAAGGAGAGCGAAAGTCTTGGTTGAGGTGTAATTACACTAAAAAAGAAGTGTTTTGTTATTTAACTGTGCATGAATCTGGAAAATTTATTTTATGTTTTCAAGTGTTTTGTATATCTTTTACTTTATATTTGACGTTTTGTTTAACTGCTGTTTTTATTAAATTATGCAAAAAATGAATTGTATATTTTTAAAGGTAGTAATGTGTACCTTATGGGTTTATGGAGAATTTTTTTTTTTACCTAGAAGCGGCTGATGGGATTCAAAACAGTCTACACTGCAGCCTTGGAGTTCCAACCAGGAAGTACAAAGGTGTGTTCTCTTTACCCACAGGCAGTTCTTCTGTTTTCAACATGATTGTTTTTTTTTTTAATTAAAACACTACCATCATATACTTCAAGTGATCATGATTTTTGCCTTGCCTTTCATCTGGGCTTCACAATGGAGATACTTGAGACTCTATCTTAGTTCATGAATTTGGGGTGATGTTCAAACCCAAAGTGTTTTCCAGCTCTAAACAAGATGGGGATGAGCACAGATGGATGGTTCCTCCATCATGCCATCCCTGGAAGAAACAAGTGCACAGCGGGACAATGAAGAGCATGAAAAAGTCGACCTGGAGCCCTGACTTGAAGATGCTAAAGGGGGAGGAGACAGGTTTGGCACAAACTAGGTCAACTAGCACCTTCTAGCCTAAAAGAACCTCTTTTCTGTCCAACACATGAGAGGTAATGTGTTGTACCTCAAAAGCACATTACCGGAGCAGCCAGTATCCCTGGAAGAGTCTAAACTCACAGCCTGAACATAAAAGTCTGAAAAGGAAAGCTGCAGCTCTAGCAAGATGACAAGCTAAATGGCATTAAAGTGAGGAAACATGAAAGTAGAATTTCACTATCAAATGATGGTCTTCTCCAAACACGGTGAAGGAAAATAGGGAAAACCATCTGAATTATTAATCTGACATATCAACCGAATTGAGAATATCAAAAAATTTTTTAAAAACACATCATAAGTTTAAAATTTGAAAGAAAAAAGAAATCATTTATAAAGATTCAGGCTGCTACTAGATTTCTCAGTAACAGCATTAAAAGCAGTGAGACAATGATGTAGCATCATAAAGCACCTGTAAGAACTTTAAACAGAGAACTAAATAATAAGACTAAATAAGTGTTGTTCACACTTGGTGCCATCTTTATGACTAGCATTTCTCGTCAGACTCTCAGGCCAGAACGATTTACGATGGCTCACAGTTTCAGAGGCCCCAGTCCCCAGTCTTTGGCTTCATCGCTTCGAGGCCTACAGTGTGGCAGCACATCATGCTGGCAGAGCACATGGAGGAAGAGACTGATCATCTCACAACATCCAGGAAGCAGAGTCCAAGGAAGGGTATGGACCAGGTACACTTTCAAAGGCCTGCCTCCAACCATTTACACTTTCCAACCAGCCCTTCTCTCCTACTTTCCACTGTCTTCTAAAAATGTTTCTTTAATATGAATTAAGAGCTTATTCTCAGGACACCAGAGTTCTCCAGAAACACGCATAGGTATGCCTGACTAGTCTCCTAGGCATTTCTCAATCCAATCCAGTTGAGATTAGCCATCATAGATAAAATACTCTTAGGATAAGTCTCATAGAGTCTAATCAAGGACCACAGTAAAGACATGATGGAAGAATTCTCAAGGAGAAATAACCCCACTAGATGCAGCAGATATTACTGAAATTAAAGTTCACCAAGTACTCCTAGTTCTTTCTTTGATTTTTGTCTACAAAGAAGAGCCAAAGAAAGGAAAATATTAATATTTACCAAAAACAAAATTCCAGGGCATATCAACATAACCAGATATAGTGATTTGGATATATTAAGAGTTGTCAATGTATTTGCCTTGTTAGGAGAGAGATGGAGATAGAGAGTGATAAAGGGAGGGATGAGTAACAGTCCTTAAATATCAGCAGGTTAAACTAATAAGAGTATTGTTGTATAATTACATTTAAAGACTATCAACATATTCAAAGAAGAGAAAAAATGAAACAAAAGGAAATACTATAATTGGAAAAATAAGTGAGATAATAGAAATATGGTCTATTATAGGTAATTAGAACAAATATAAATTAATTGAAATCATTAATTAAAGGGAGGGACTTCTTTGATTTTTAAGCCAACAGTATATCACCTGCAACACACACACATGCAATGGTTAAATATAAAAGTATGATAAATATATGTTTATTATGGACCTAAAAAAAAGTTTAGTAATCTTCGGTGTTGGGGACTGCAGACCACTGGCCCTTTGACTTTCTTTGCCTGCCTCAGACCCTTTGTCTGCTGGAGTGAACTGAGCAAAACAGCTTGTTTTCCTGTACCTGCAGCTGCTCTGAGCACGAGACCCTCATGAGTTCTTACTTAAAGGCAGAGAAGTGAATTCTGGTGGGTTTTACAGCTGGAAATTCCAAGAGCTGGGATTTTATAAGCTTTATAAGCTTCCCTGGAGCGCAATCAAGTTAGCATTCTTGTTTCAAGAATGACGTGTGTGTGTGTGTGTGTGTGTGTGTGTGTGTGTGTGTGTGTGTGTTTAAATCTCCAGCCTAGTTCCCGGCTTGCATAGCACAGCACATAACGTGTAGAGTGGTAGAGAGTAGAGCAGACACTTCAGTATCTAGACAAGATAAAATTCAAAGTTAAAATTTTGAAAGGCAGCGAAGAAGGATAATAGCTATTCATAACAGAAGGGGAAGAACAAAAGATGGCACAGCTAATACACATGTACACACATCTACTACATGCATATATAAAATAGCAGCAACCCAGAATACAGAGGAGAAGGGATTAATGAATAAGGGTCATAGTGATAAACTTATTAGAATCAATAGGTCAAACAAAAGAAAAGAGAGATAGTAAAAACCTAACTGCCACAAACAGGAAGTCCTATCAAGAAGAAAGGATCTACATAAGAACTCTGTCCATGATAAGTAGAAAATGCAGATCTAAGTTTAACCCTGCTACAAACATAAACTACAAATTATATTGTTAAAATGATCCGAATAAACCACCAAAGGACCATAACAAACAGACTATTTTTTCAACAATACCAAAATGGAATTAGAAATTATTGGAAAGGGTGACAGTCACCCTGTATTTGGAATCAAAATCACATTTTATTAAACAGTTCTTGTGTTAAACATGAAAGAAGAAATTTGGAAATAAATATTTGGGAGTGAATGATAATTAAAGCACCACCTGTCAAAATCTGTAGGACATTAGAAAAGTCATGCCTAGAGAAAATTTTGTGGCTTTAAGTAAATTTTCAGAAAACCTGAAAAGTTATAAACATTAATTGAGCATTGAGCAAAAGAGAGGTTGAAAAGAGGCTTGGAACAAACCCAGAGAAATGAAAATAATAACAGCAAGTGCAGAAATCAATGCAATGAGACATGATGATAATGGCAACAGAAATTCCTCATGTGAGGGAATGAGACAGTTTTCCTCTTCTCTTCTCGGATCAGACATTCCAGCAGTCCTCATATTTTATTCTTATCGAGCAACAAGCACAATACCCTTTGGATGTTAATTTCCTGACACAGCTCGTTTATAGGACAATTTCAGTCCAGATATTTTTCAAAACATTGTGACTTCCAGTCTTAAATGCTATTCCTAAAAACACAAACGGAGAGAAAGTCATCTAGATAATTTTATAAGAAAAATATCGATTCTGAAAGCAGATAGCGACAATATGAGAAAAAATCTAGAACCATACCATTTATTAACAGATATAAAGATACTAAAAAAATAAAAAGGAAAACAGAACCAGAAATATGGTGAGTGAGGGAGTGAGTGATCAAGCTTGAGGAGTGTTATCCAAGAATGCGCTGAAAGCTCAACAGTATAATTTTCCAAATTCAAATAAGAAAAATGTTCATAATACAGCATTTAATAATATCAATTGATAGAGAAATTCAGTTAATTGTGGACACCTATGAAGGAAGGCATGTTCCCTTAGTACCACTATTTGAACTTGGTACATGATGTCAATACTATAACAAAGGAGGCAAAAAGATAGGAATAAAAATGATAACAATCCTTTAAATAGATGTAATAACCTATTCAGGAATACCATCACAATTCTATATACAAGAGCAACCTAAAGAAATCAAAATAACTTCTCTATGAGAGCAAAACTCAATATAAAAATATAGTGGTATATTGTTTGTGTTTTAATAGAAAAAGCTTGCCTGAGGATCAGAGAGTAAAGCAGCCATATAGGCCAGGGAGTAGTGACACACCCTTTAATCCCTGGACTCAGGAGACAGGGGCAAAGGGATCTCTGTGAGTTCAAGGCCACCCTGGGCTAAACATTACTGAATCTGCCTAAAAGAGAAGCAGAGCTCACAGAAAGGTGATCCCAGGATTTGAGATCACACATCTTTATTCTCAGCACTAGGGAGATAGAGACAGGAGTAATATGGTGGGTGGAGAGAGGAATATAAAGGGGAAGAGACAGGAATTCATTGGAGTGTGTGGAGTCTGAGGTTGTTGGAGCACATTACAGGACTGCCCTTTTGTCTGAATCTTGCTTGGTAGAGGTAAGATCTCTCTAGTGGCTGGCTGCTTTGTTTTTCTGGTCTTCAGTTTGAACCCCAATATCTTTCTCTGGGCTTTTATTTTTCTTGCTACATGAAAATATCATTTTTAAAAAAGAAAATACCAGCTACAATACCAACAAAACTACAAAGCATCTGAAAGGTTATGCTCAGATTTCTATAAGAAAATGTAAAACAAAAAGTGAGAGAAGAGAATAACTCAAATATAATAAATAAAGCTATTTCTTGCTCTTGGAGGGGGTAATTTAAAAGTCTAAAAATGTTGATTACCTCCTAATTACATATAAATCAACCAAATTAAAATTGTAAGTCAAATTTCTGTACATGATAAACATACTTTAACATGAATATGTAAGAGTATCTCTACAAATAAGTTGTCATTAAAAGAGAAGATTACAACAAGTGAACATTCCCTGCAAAATATTGTTATGAGATGGTATTCTTAAACACCCTATGGCAGTAATATTAAAACAGATAAACTAAAAAAGCTGCCATGGACTTATGAAATAATAATACTATATCATAAAACAAAGCAATACTGTCAATTAATGAAGAAATAATTAATTTATTCATTTTTATGACCTAAATACCAAAATTCCTCATGGTCTTTTGTATTTGGGGTTTGGTTGACAAGTGATGGGCCCTGACCTTATATAATGGATTAATTTGTTGATTGATTCATAATATGATGGTATTATTGGGATGTGGTTAAAGTCTGAGATGTAGACTTGTTGGAGAAAGTGGGTCACTGGGGGCATGTCCTTAGGGGCTATATATATCTTGCCCTGACCTCTTTCTGTATTTCTCTATCTGCTTCCTGTACACCATGAAATAAACAGTATCCTCCTCCACATATCTTCACCACTGCCAGGATGTTCTGCCCAAGCTCATGAGACCAAGCAATCATGGACTATATGAACCTTCTGAACCTGTGAACTCAAATATATCTTTCTTCCTTTAAGTCATTCTCAGGAGCGTTTTCATCACAGCTACACAAACACATACATAGATTATGATTGTTATATAAGTATAGTAACTTTCTCAATAAAAATGTTGTATAAATTCTAAAACATTAACTCACCGAATCATAAATATTAGGCAACAAAAATTAGTATTTATGTGCATTAAAACACTCTGGACTACTTTAATTAAAAGGCAGATGTTTTTCAATATTTAAAAGTGCAAGGGATTATTATCTAAAATATAGGACTGAAAATTGGCATCAAGAAGAATGCATCTCCATTAGAAAAATGGGTAACTACTGAAAACAGTCAATTCTTACAACAAAAAAACTCGAAACCTGAGAAGCATACTAAGAAACACTCAACTCATCAGCAGTCAGAAAAATGCAAATTGCAAAAACATTGAGATTTTGCTCTACCCCAATTATACTGGAAGAATTAGAAAACCTGATAGTGCCACATGTTTGAAAGGCGAGGGCAGGTATAATGGAACTTCTACGTACTTCTCATGGGAATCTAGATCAATGCCATTGTAAGAGAAAAGTCTTGTGTGACTTATAAAATATATAATATACCAAACAACTTGGCAGGTCTATTTATAGATTATATATCTAAAAGAAATTTTCGCACAGGTCTAAAAAGAGACCAATTTTTAATGCTCAATTAAAGGAACATTGTAACTGGGGCGCATGGCATCTCCTGGTCTTGGCAGGTGACTGCCAAGAAGGCATGGATGTGGCCACCAACCACTGATTAAGTAAAGAATGGTGGCACATACTATAGAGTATTGTATAGCATTACAATTGGCAGATATGTTTGGACACCAACCCAACAGGTTTGTAAAACATAGCCATTAGAAAAAAAAGTAAAAATAGAACTAGATATTGAAATACTTATCTTTTTTTTTTTTTCGTTGAAGCAGGCTTCTGGGTAACACAGGCTCAAACTCCTAATGACCTCACATGACTGATCTTCTCTCCTACACTTTCCAAATTGCTGAGATTACAAGTGTGTACTGCCCATGTCTGGTTCAATATAACTTTCAAAAGCTAAAACTACGTCTACATTTACAAGCTGAAATCTACATTTTATAAGACTATATATAAAAATAATGCAGATTTCAAAAAAAGATGAATGCCTATTTTTGATGGAGTTCAAATATGGAGATAAAAATACACAAAAGTCTTTCTTGGACTCATAATAATATTTATGAATCAAAGGGTGTGATTATTTCCTCCCTCTCTCCCTGGGGATTCTTGACTAAAGAGGGGAAGATGGAGAGAAAAGAGGAGGATAACGAGGGGAAATTAAGGTTCTAGGGTATTGCTATTGAAATTGTTCCTCTTCATTATTAGGTGATTTAGACCAGGGCTACCAAAATTTTTCTGCAAAGGGCCATAAATAGGAAAAATTTGGGGCTTCATAAGCTATGCTCAACTTTGCCTCTGTAAGAAAGCCAGCAGCCACCAACAGTGATAGAATGATTATTCCTGTGCTCCAAACCAACTTTTTACCATATAGATAGCACACCAAATCTATCGCCCAAGCTAGAGTGTGCTGGCCACCTACACTGACCACAAAGATTACACCATGACAGTGCATTAAAATACTTCATATGAACTGAAAATAAATAATCTTAATTTCATATAGAAACACAAACAACACAAGATAGCAAAAATGATCCAGAACAACAAAACTGCTAGAGGTAGGGCCATTCCAGATTTCAAGCTATACTGTAGGGCTAGCTATAGTAATAAAAACAGCATGATACTAGCATAAAGACAGACTCATTGATCAGTGGAGTAGAGCTGGGGACCCACACATGAGCCCACCCTCCTAAAGCCACCCCATTTTTGACAGAGACCAACAATATACAGAGGAGAAGTGACAGTATCTTCAACAAATGGTGCTGATCAAACTAGATAGCTGCTTGTAGAAGAATGAGACTCCATCCTTATCTCTCACCCTGCATAAAACCCAACTCAACATGAATCAAAGACTTCAACATGAGATCTGATACCCTGAATCTGATAAAGAAAGTAGTAAGGTACAATGCTCAAAATCATTGGCACACACATACACACACACACACAAAAAGCCTTTCTGAATAGGACTCTGATAACACAGGCATTAACCAACAGCTAATAAATGGGAGCTCATGAAACCAAAAGGCTTCTCTACAGCAAAGAACGCCATCATTCCTGTGAAGAGGAAACCTACAGAATGGGGAAAACATCTTAACCAGCTACACATCTAACTGAAGGTTAGAGACTGAAATAGACAAAGAACTCAGAAAATTAAATATCAAGACAAACTACCTATTTAAAAACTGAAATGAAACTCAACATAAAAGTTCTCAAAGGATGAAATACAAATTGCTGAACAATGTTCCTAAAAATACTCCATTTCCTTTGGCATCAGGGAAATGCAAATTTGAAATACTCTGAGATTTGTCTTAGGGTTTCTGCTGTTGTAATTAAGCACCATGACCAAAAACAAGTTGGAAAAGAAAGGGTTTATTTGACTTACACTTCCAGATCATTGGAGGAAGTCAGAAAAGGAACTCAAACAGGACTGGAACCTGGAGACAGAAGCTGATGCAGAGGCCATGGCAAGAGCTGCTTACTGGCTTGCTTCCCCTATGTTGTTCAGCTTGCTTTCTAATAGTACCCAGAAACACCTGCCCAGGGGTAGCACCACCCACCATGAGCTGGGCCCTCCCCCCATCCATCATTAGTTGAGAAAATGTCTTACAGCTGGATCTCATGGAGGCCTTTCTTCAACTGAGGTTCCTTCCTCTCTGATGACACTAGCTTGTGTCAAATTGACACACAAAACCAGCCAGTACAAGATTTCACCTTATTACAGGTAGAATGGCAAAGATGAAAAAGAAATGAATGACAACAAACGCTGGCATGGGTGTGGGAAAAGGGTAAAGACGAGAACTGATGTAGTCACTACAGAAACAAAGGTGGAGGTTCCTCATAAAGCTAGAAATACATCTACTATATGATCTAGCTATGGCATATACCCAAATAACTTTATATATTATATACTATTATAGAGATACCTGCAAATCTATGTTTATTGCTGCTCTATTCACAATAACCAGGAAATGGAAAAAGACAAGATCCCATCAAGGGATGAATGGGCAATAAAATATGGTATATTTATTTACACAATGGAATATCGATCTGCTGGTAACACAAAATTATGGAATTCTCAGTTAAATGGATGGAGCTGGAAACAATAGTGCTGAGTAAGACAACCCAGGCAAATACTACATGTTTTCTGTCATTTGTGGATGTTAACTTTGAATCTTCTGATATACATTGTTCATTCGGAAGACTCGTAGAGATCAGGAATTAGGAAGTGTCTGTAGGGGTGCTTTCAAGGAAAGAGAGGTAAAATGAAGTGGTTTAAACACTAAAAGAGGATCAATAAAACTGGAAGGATTAAATTGTGCTGGGGGTCCAAAGGACAGTGTAAAAAAGGGAATATGGGGGGAACAACTAATACTATACATATTCCATAAAAGTAATATGGAAGCCTACCTACTATTGTATAAGCTTCACATGTAGATAGATAGATAGATAGATAGATAGATAGATAGATAGATAGATAGA
>LOEQ01010707.1:22921-34959 GCA_001685075.1 Bramus lutescens | reverse complement strand
ATATCATATCCCCCCTTTAAATGTAAAAGAACATTTATAAACAATGTTTGGGAATGTGGGCGGTAAGCAGCTATCCCCTGAGCAGGAATGAGCAGCTCTGCACAGGACCTGGAACATTCGTTTTCATGGGCACAGATGGCTGATTCTGATGGAAGTCTGGCTAAGTTTCACCATCAAAATTACCTTGAAGCTTTTTAAATGATGCAATCATCTGTTCTATAGCTGATTCTCCATTCAATCTCATAGGAACCCAGCAAGGGTGATAAAATCTCTGCAATCGTGGTAGTGTATATTGATGGGCAAGAAATGCTGCTCTAAGACACATTACCTCAAACTGAAAGATGGAGTCAAATCACTGTGAGATATGATGCTGATTCTGATTCTGATGCTGAGACATGATTCAAGATAGATTCTGACTTACTAGGTCCGGTGTTGTACCTTGTGGTACTGTCTTTCGGATAAACTTCTATCTTATATTCAGTTTGGACTCTCTGGGTGGCTATCTTTATTTACCATGACACAAATATAAAGGAACTTTGATGGAGCTTATCTGATAATGGAGTCAGAGATTAAGACCAAAGAGCCAATTTGACATTTTGGAATAGGGCCACTGTAACTTTGGAAGATACGTGATCCTTAAGATTCATGAAATCATCATACTCCAAACCTGTACTCATCACTAGAGGTCAACAAAGAGAAAAATGCACTAAGACAGAGAGAAAATATTCACTCGGCCATTATATCTGCAATCATAGCAAATATATATTTAAATTTGTCTTATATATTGTACAATGAAATCTCAAAAATTCAAAATTTTATTAGTAATATTTAAAGAATATGAGAGACCATTTTCATGCAAAAGGTTAGGAAACAAACTGTGTATTAATGAAATTAACATCTAGCAGTTGGGAAACACTGACTTGGAAGCAGGGAGTCTGTTATACTTGCTGCTACCCTGAACGCTTCCATTTCAAAAAGTTGCATGACTTTGCGTCTCCTCGATGTAGGACTCTGTGCCTGATGCAAGGATTTATTTCTGGCTTCCCATTAGTTTCTAGTTAATAGCACCACTGTGTGCTACATGATGTGAGAAGGAGAACCTCTAAACAGTGCCGCAGGATCACCCCATCGCACTTCTAGTTGAAAGAGACACCTGATCGGTTCCCCAGCTGTTTCCTCCAGATGTTGTCTGCAAATTCAAAGGTCACAGCTTCTCAAAAGCTGAGATTAATTTGATTTAAAGTATCTTACTGTGGGAAAGGCACAATATCAAAATGAAGTTTTCACATAGCCACAAGTAAGGAATCAAAATGTACAATTCATTAGACGCCCATTTCTAGAATTGCTGTCAATTGTTATGAATCTAAATAAAATCTCTCCATTCTATGCTGTTTTGAACATAAAATGTGTAATGGCATTTTATTTTCTGTTTTTAAGAAAAGCATCGTTTTACATTTGGATGAACTCTCATGAAAAAATTATATGTTATTATTAAAGAAGAAAAAATAAACCACCCAATTCAGGAAAAGATGGAAAAATCCGACATATAATTATGATTGCTGAATGAAAAGAAAACATAATAATACCACCTGAAGTTCTTTCTAGCTCTAACCTGGATGTACAATGTTAAGAAATAGCCTAAATGACGGAATTAAGTATTTCGGCTTGTATTTTTCTTCACGGTGCTTTATAAGACTAAAAAATCGCTGGATGAAAAACTGTTATGGTAGGATACTGTTTGAGCCTTAGGTAATTTTTTAATGAAAACTGTTACGAAACTTAATTACAAGAATTACTTTTATAATATCGGGATGCAAGCACCGGTCTTATAATAACTGTGCAACATTTAAATAGCTAAGCAAATATTCCTCCATTGTTACAATGCTCTGTTGGAGATTAATATTGAAAAATGACCTTCAAGTCTATGTTACTGCTTCTTTTTACTCATGAGACACTATTTATTTTCATTAGTTATATATTTCACCTATTTGCTTATCAAATTAAATAAAATCTAAGCTTCAGAAATTACTGCACCTATAGCATTTAACATATCAACATCTATCAAGTTCTAATGTGTCTATGACTTTGGTTGTGCAGGACTCTGGGAATTGTAGTTTTTGATCCAAAAATAATACCATGCCTTATTAAAAAGTAATGCATATATAATGTATGTATAGATAGTACATATGATATACATCCTTTCTGACCAAAGTACATCTTGTTCTATGAATAAATGTCTTTAGTCTTCAAAAATAATCACTGTGTACTAAATTAATAGCCTTTGTTACCTTGAGATAAAAAAAACAAATCAACAGATGTTGAAATATAAAGCAGGATTTCAGATATTTAGATTTTATAATATAATAAAAGTTATTAAATCAATAATTATAAAAAATGAATTATGCTTTTATGAAATTATTTATGGAAAACATGAAATGGAAGAATTTAAATTTTATTGTAAAGATAGTCAAAAATAGAAAAGTCAAATAATTCAAAAATGCAGGTATTGGGATTTCATACATATAAAGGCCTGTATTACATGTCATACATATTTTTCCATCTTTTTTAATGCTCTGAAGCAGGCAATTGTTCCAGTTACACATTACACATGAGAAGTGAGACATCAATGCCTGCCCAGATATCAAAAAAGCAATGGGATCATTAGTGAGGGCCATCTGATTTTTGGATGAGAAAAATATTTGTTATTGTGAACTTCATAAAACACTTCACTTCAAAAATTGTTACATAAATCAACCATGTGCAGTAAGCCTGACAGAGGTCTGGTGGCTCCCTGGCAGCTGGGATAAGCTTCCTGGTATGAAACTCTACTAGAATTATCAGTGACACCAAAGCTCTCAAAGGCCAGTATCCCAACCTCTTTATAATCATGTGTATATAGGTGAGTAATACCATTCACTGTCTCATTAAAAAAAAAAAAAACCGAATATTTCTAATTCCTTCCCAGGAGGTAAAAGTCATGAAACAGACGTGCGTTAGAAAACACCAAATTCATTCTTTGCTTGTTATAACCTTTATTCGGGATTCTGCAATCGGCAGTTTGACAAGGTGCAGCTGCCTGCTCCCTCAGGGGGCGCCTTTATGAACATACTTGGTTGTGTAGCGTTAGAACATTCTTAATGCTGACGGGATACTTTGAAATGTATTCCAAGAACAGCAGTCCTCTAGTTTTTCTTTCTTGACCGCTAACATCCAACTCTCCACCCTCCGTCTCTTCAGCTCTTCTCAGAAATGGAAGGCATAAGCACCGTGCCCTGGGCTCTAAATTCTAGCTGGTGTTCCCTTAGCACCGAGCATAACAATATATCTACCAGACAGCATGCTTTACACTCAGACTCTGGAGAAGACTGTAATGGACTGAGTCAGGATTTAAAGTTAACATCTTCGGGCAAAGGGAAAGGAATCTCAAGATACGGGATGCCTGGGTGACAGAAATATGACTCATGTAAACCGGACTGTTCCGTAAATTGTCTAAAAAGTCCCACCCATGCTTGGCAGAGATGCACTTGAGTAAGAAATTGCCTGATATTTCTGAGAACTTGTGTCATTTTAGGATTGCAGTTTGGAATTCATGAAGAAAGCCGCCCGACTTTTGAGATATTTTTGCCTACCTTTTTGCAGACTTCAGTATTGTGATTCTACAGAAGAGAGCCTGTCAGGAAAGAACAAAATGAATATTCTGACTGGGGTGAATATCTCTGGATTGTCTCATTCGGTCCACTCTACACAGTGAAAGTTAAAGTTGCAAAATGGGAAAGGGCCCCAGCAAGAGGCCAAGAGAAGATGAGTTTTTACAGCCTTCAATCCATTTAAGTATTTCTTAATGTTTGGGACTATTAACAGAGACCCTGGGTGAAAGTCCAAGGCTGACCTAGGATATTCCATGGTTTTCTCTTTCCAATGTAAAAGGCCAGAGCAATGACTTTAACCACGTGATTTAAGTTCATTAAAAAATGCTTTTGTGATTGACAGTGGATTTCATGACACATGCCTTTTTTAGCATTCTTATTACTAACAACCTGGATATTGGAATCTATGTTTCTATTAAATAATATAAGTATTCTCCTTTGAAGGAACATAACACCACAAGACTTTTTTGCTCAGCTAATCTACTGTTCTTATAAATGCCATATACTTCTTAGTCATTTTTTAAGTCTATAAAATGATGGTTCTCCGGGAGGCTAGCAAACATTCTAATTCCCAGAACCTGAAGATGAATCTGTTTACTTTATGAAACATATTTTCCTATGTGATGATTGTATGATGATAATATTGCATTGACCCTAAAGTAACCACATGTGTCCCTCAAGTAGGAAGCTGAGAGAGACAGGAGAGAATGAGGCAAAGGATGAAGGGTTACGAGGGATGTGAGGATGGCCCAGTCCTAAGAAAACCTCCACAGCCTCCAGAAGAGGAAGGAAGCAAACCATTTTCTGCATGAGCCACAAGAAATCAACCTAGTTGGCGCCTATGGCTCGACTCTCTTTTAAGTTCAACCAAAACAATGGAACTCTCTGCTTTAAACTGCTGGGGTTAGTAGGAATGTGATGGGGCAACCCTAGAACAAGAATTCGTATCAAGTCCCGTTCCATCCGTTGCTTGGTTTTGCTTCTGTCATTTGATCCTTACTGTAATCCCTGCACAACTTTTCACACAGTGGCCACAAAAGTCAGTCTATCCTCTTAGACTAATTCTCAGAGAGAATACCTTTATGCCATATTTTGGATGAAATATTTGGATAATCATTGTATTTCACTCGTTGTGCTTGTATTTATTTCCTATAGTTCCCAAAGTGAGAGGGTTATTGATGGATAAAATTCTATTTTCCCAAACTGTTATCAAGTCGTTACTCCATTGTCTTCCTGATTATAATAGCCTTTCAGGAGACGATTAGTTATCATGTAGCCACACTTTTGTTTCCTATAAATTGTTTTCTTCTATCATTTTTAGTTACTTAGCTACCAATGCAACTATTTTCTCCAGTAGTCAATTGGCTATTAAGAAAACTAATTAACTATAAAAGTTGTTATCTTACATATAAAATTTTGAAAGGTTACTAGTGTATGCCTCAAGAAAAAACTTTAGATTTTTGTTATATTTTTTTTACTTTGTTGACTTTCCTATAATCATTATTCTCAGCTATTGTACTGAGTTGCATTCTATTGTTTAATTCCACTGCTCTTTTACCTTTGATGGTGTAACTGATCTAGTTTGCTAAAATACATTATTTTCATAAATTTGAAAAGTTAAACTTCTGTGGTATATTTTGTCCATGGCACTGATTTTGGGCATTCTTGGATTTTTTTTCTGATTATTTTTTCACTTTATTTTTTCCTTGTAGCAATATTGTTTACATGCATGTCAGTGTTCCCAGGGCAAGGCTGGCACCTGAGGAGAGTAGAAGACATCAAGTTCCCTGGAGCAGAAAGAGCCTGGCACATGCCATGTACGTACTCAGAATTCAACCTATGTCCTCCAGAAAGATAGCCAGTGCTCTTAACTTCTGAGCCGTCTCTCCGGACTTCTCTCCTATTATTCTTATCAAAGATGATTGATTTTATTATCTTTTCACAAATCTTTATCTTCTATTTCCTCTTTTCTGTTTCACTAATTCTTCACACTGATCTTCATTCAACCTTTTCTTCTATTTCTACCTAATTTATCTTTTATTCTTTCTGTCTCCTGCTTGTGGCATTTGAAATCTTTAATACATTTTACTGCAGATTTTAGCACTATATAATTTCCCTGAATTACTATCTAATAGTTGAAAAACGTTGTGGGGATATTTCAAAGTCCTATAATGGCCTGTGGTTTTGCCTGATGTTTATAACAGTTTTATGCCATTTCCAGCTAATCAAATTTTATTTCTCTTCCACGCTTTCCTTTTCCTGCTGCTCGCATGACTAGGACGTTTTGAATTAGTGTGATATATTGTGGATTTTAGCTTATTAGTGGATGGGCATTATGATTCTATAACATTGAAAACACAAGGTTTTCCCAAATGCACCTTTCCCCTCATTGATAACAAACAGATTTCAGCATGGGATGTAGATAACTCTTTAGTCATGGTTTTCATAGTTTTTTTTTTGGAAGATGTTCTAGAAGAGAAAAACTGGTGTAAAGCATGGCTTTTCCCATCCCTCAGAAGACACCGCCCTAGATCCTCTGCAAGGGACCCATGCTATTCTACCTCTTAAATACGCTTGATTTTAAATCTTTTGGTGATACGAGGCCTCTTGATCCTTTGAGTTGCTTTCTCCCTTTCCCAAATTGCTCTTCCAAGAGCTTATGCGGATCTAGGAGGACTTTCTCACATCATCTCAACACATTTTTCCTGTGCAGGGCTCTGTTTGGTGAACTGCAGCTGCTTTAGTCTTTTGGGTCGTAAATGTTCAGCTCATGGAGTCCATCATTCTGGAATCTTCCTTTCACTGATCGTGTAACATTCTCTAACATTCTCTCGTTGATGACCTTTTCAGGATCACAGTGACTTCCCGAGTGGTTTCTGTGCTGTTGCTGTTGATGTAGATGCTGTGTGTTTAGTCGTAGACTAAGATTAGGTAATTAATCTGAGCGGGATTAATCTGCACTTTCAGTGAATCTCAAAGACTTTAATATAAAATTCATTTGGCTTTTCTGTTAATGAGTAAAATAGGCTGTGTCTATACTTTCATCTGTCCTGGGCTAGCTCACTTTTCTTTAAGCAGCCTGGTGTTTCCCCAGTCCCAGGAGGTCACTGCATTTATGTTGAATGTAGTTCCGACAGCCAGTGGACGAGGCACAATACATCCCAGAACTCCTGGACTCAAGTCATCCACGTAACTCAGCCTCCTAAGTAGCTGGCCATACAAGCATAGACTGCTGAGCCAGGAAATAAACTTGTGTCTGTAAGTTACAAATCCAGTTAAGTGTGTTGTTTTATTCTGTCATTTTATTTAAACTACCTTAAACTTCTGAAAGCTTATTTTTCTATTTAAAATGACAAAGGAAATGTGTAAAATAGAAATCCACTAATAACTGCAATTATGCTTTATGTGTGAGCTGTTCATCCACTGTAATTTATAGGCAAAGGAACAGATTTAAGAGCAGGAGAAAAGCAAAGAAACCTGACTCAACCAAAATTTATTCTAAGATATAATGACATTAAATCATAAGGTTCTATTAAGTGGACTCTCTGATGATTAAGTAAAATTGTTCTTAACACAAATGAAGACTGTCTTTCTTTAATAATACACACGAGCAAGGTCATATACTGCCGGACCTTGTTGCCTTCCCCTCTTTCACGGTGTCTGAGTTTTAATGTAACATATTATTTGAGACATAACAAGATTTTAGTTGCCAGATTTGATGTAAGAAGTAAGCAAATGACAATGGAAGGATGAGATTTTAAGGGTATGCTGTTAACATCTCACAATTTCATAAAGCTTTCTCTGAACCGGGATACCAGTAACACAAGAGTCGGGAGCCACTGTAAATACATGTCACGGGGAAGGGGAGGATAACAGTAAATTCAGTTCCTGTTCTCATAACTTATAAAATCAGCCTCGCTTTTTTGTCAAGTGCTGCACTATGGGATCACTTCATTCTTGTCATACGAAGAGTATTCAGCTTGATATAATAAGGTTCAAGGCTATTTTCACCTCGGCATCGGCTGCTGGAAGAGTACTATTATGAAACTCAAAGTGAAAATTATCTTCTAATTTTCTGCCTCCTCTTTTGAGAGGTTTCAAGTCTTAGAGATGCTTTTTCTTTAGATTGATTCTATCTAGAATTTCACCAGTTGTATTAAGAGTTGAAATTCCCTCAACATCTTTCTATCAGACATAATAATAAAAATGCTTATCTAATATGGCACAAAAGTATTCTTCTAGTATAGCTAGTAATGAAAATCAATTTAATTAAAATGAAGAAAAATACAATTATAATAATTGTAGGGACAGGAAGGGGCTCAGCAGGTGATGGTGTTTACAGCCAAGTCTGATAACTTCAGTTCCAATCCCAGGCCCCACAGGGTAAAAGGAAACAAAAACTCCTACACGCTAACATCTAACCTCCATACATAGGACAGGGAGTGTATACAAAGACATGCAAATAAAAAATGTGATAAAAATCTTAAGAATTGTAAGCACAGGGTAATTCAAAACACATATTTAGAGGAGAAAGTATTCCTAATGATAACTTCCTGTTGACTGTGTTTTCTGTCCTGCCTGGTTCCTGGAGTCATTAAGTGCCAAAGAATCACACAGAGGTCTACAACAATTATCAACTGATTGGCCCAGTATCTCAGGTGCTTATTAATTTTTATAACTTATATTAGTCCATAATTCTTGTCTATGTCGGCCGCGTGGCTTGGTACCTTTTTCAGCAAGACAGTCACATCTTGCTTCCTCTGTGTCTGGGTGACAAGAGCAGACTGTGCTTTCCTATTTCCAGAATTCCCCTCTTCTCATCTCCCCACCTCTACTTCCTGCCTGGTTTTCCTGCCTATACTTCCTGTCTGGCTACTGGCCAATCAGCGTTTTATTGAAATACATTGACAGGATACAAACCATTGTCCCACAGCAACTTCCCACTCCCCAGAACCACCTACAGGTTTTGGACATATTTTACATGTAGATATAACTGGAAATTATGCCTTCCCTCAAAGTGAGAGTTCTATTAAAATAACATGAAATCTATATGCAATTTGTTCATTTTTGATTCAATAAGTATTTACTTTATTTGTTTTCATAATGTTCCTGTATTTTGCATTACTAAAGTAACTACAAATTTTGTCAATCATGGTTTGAAGGACTTTGGGATGTGCTTTCTTTTCCTTTCTTAAGATTGCATGACTATTTTATATTATGTTATTTAGTGCGACATATTCTACTGAGACTCACTGAAAAGTTTGCTTCACTTCATGGAAGAAATTCAGAATTCCTAAGTGCATGTAAAATGTGATTTTTATCAGTTTAAAACTAAAGAGAACCACAATTATTTTAAATTTAAAGATAAGTGCAATTTTACATCATAGCCCTTTGAATTCTCATGCACATCAATTGGACTAAATGAGCCCTGGAGAGTGGATTTTAAAATGGGTAGTGATATTTGAGGGGAGGGAAGCTCACAGTATCTTTCTCCTTTCCTATGTTTCTGACCCCCAGGCTCCTCTCAAAGAACAACCAATGCTTTTGAGGCACATATCAAAGTGTTGCCTATAATTGAAAAACAACACTATTTTTTTTGTTCCTTACTTGATTATCCCTATTTGCACCAGGAATGGAAATTAATATAAAAATAAAACAAATGTAGTTGTTTTCTAAGCATACATTACACACACTTTAAAGGCATGTGCAATAGATTGCAGAAAAAGATACAGACGCACGTACGTATACATGCATATACTGTAGTGCATAGTTGCTTTTATGTATCAGACCGTTTTGTCTAGGTAAACAAATGTGGCACAGTACTCTTGAGATTAACAGAAATAAACCAGCAAATTGTTTACAAATAAAGTTGGGGTACTTTCTCAAATATCATGGAAGAGAATCTCAAGATTTAGAAATACACATTTATTGAAAAAATTTAAACAAGCATTATTTGTTTGTTAAACTAACAATATGTTTTGTTAGTTTACTTTTAATTTATTTCTTTAAGACAGTGTCTCAAATAGCCTCCACTGGCCTCCAGCTTTTCTGTAGAGTCTACACATTCATGAACTCCCTACTCTCCTGAATTCAGTCTCTAAGTACTGGGAATACTGGTTTGTACCACTTCACCCAGATAACTAAACAAAAGTGTCTGTTATTAGCTAAATAAATACAGAAGCTTCACACGGTTATGAAACTCAAATAATGACCTAGGGAATGAAGAGATAGCTCAGTGACTAAGAATATTGACTGCTCTTCCAGAAGAATATGTTTGACTCTCAGCAAATATATGTTGGTTTACAACGGCCTGTAACTTCAGTTTGGGGATACCTAATACCCTTTCTATCTTCCAGTGGCATTGTAATCCTGCAGTATACAGACATAAATACAGAGAAATGACTCACACATGTATAATGGAAATACAATATAAATCTGAAAAAAGTAATCCAAAAATTATAGTCCTAGCATTTATTTATTTTTTATTTCCTGAAATTGAAAAATAATTACATAATCTTCCCCAACCTTTCCTCCCAGATCCGTCTGATACATCTATAACACAGCTCCTAAACCTAAGGCTAAAGGATCAGAGTGGAAAAGGGACAGAACAGTTGCAAGAGCCAGGATAATAGGAGGTAGGTGGTGAAATTTTGTCTCCTAGAAACAGAAGAGAATTTTTAGTATAAACAATAATGGGAAGAGGGAACACAACACGATTTAGGATGAGCAAGCATTTGTCATCAACCCCCCAAAAAATATCAGCTTCAGAAACCATGCATGGGTTTGGACATTCGTTTTGCAGTTACTAGCACATAAGAGCTCTTGCAGAACACTGACATGGCAGCTCACAACCATTTATCACACCAGTTTCAGGAGATCTGATGCTCTACCCTGATAGCCTGGCTTCCTGTACACATGTAGTGCATACATGTATACACACAAACAATAAGTAAATATTAAAAACAGTTATGCACACGTAAAACTACTTAATGTGGGCTCAGAAAACAACATTCCACAGTACCTTTTTTGGGGGTCATAATAAGAAAAGGCAGGATGAAGAAAGTAGTGAGGAAAGAATGGTTTGAATCATCCCTTACGCAACACAAATGGAGAAACATGCTTACTACTCGAGAAAGGGAGAGAGATGTAAATTCAAGGTCCTAGAGACTTTGAACCAGGTCTAGTAAAGGTTAAACTTAGTATGGTTATTGACCTACAAGTCCTTCTTGGAAAACTCTCCGAAAATTGATCGTCTGGACCCCGATGAACTTGTTGACCTAGAAACTGTCTCACATCATCCCATCAACTTAGCAATGTTGTACGAGACTCCATGTGTTCAATTATAAAATACAGTGGCAAAACAAACATCAGACCTTGCTTGGGAACTCAGAATCTGGCCCACTGTAATGAAGAACAATGGTAGGGAAAACAATCCCATCCTATGAACAGGTTAGTTACTTATAGTGCTTTTGAACCTGTCCCAGACCTAGGGAGAGTCCTATGCCTCAGTGAGGAGGAAATTGTATTTTGTCTTCATCACTATGAGGCACAACGGATACGAAGCACAATGCTTTAAACCTATGCACTGGCCTTCTTCTAAGGGAGTCAGGACTTCCCCTAAGCTGGAATATGAGAAGAAGAGAATGAAGCTGGAGATAAACAGCTGTAATGTTATTGTCTCTGAATGCACAACCTTGAATGGAGAATTGTGGTGAGATGTGATATGTAAAACAATATGAAGACACCACTGTATATATCAAGCTCTAGTCCCTGATCTGCATGGGATGACCATAAGATAGTGGACCTTATAAGCTGTGCAGTCTCCATGTTCCTCTGCCTTTGAGGAATCCAGCTACTATATTTCTGGTCATTCAAACTAGGATGCTTTCTATGGAATACATGCATCTAAAAACCTTCCAATCTTCTGTTACTTCAGAGCTAGTTCACATATGATTTTCATCTTGCATAACACCTGCAACCCACTTGTCCATTGACAGAGTACAGAAAATTGATATTCAACAAAGATGAGAAGAATATGTTTTGTAGAAAGAATAGTCTTCAATTAAAATTATAGATAAAATTGGGTATGAGCATGTAGATCAGGACTAAACCTTTATTTCAAGTCATACTGTATAAAATCAGTTTGAAATAGTTTAAAGACATTAAGACTTGATCCAAAGTATGAAATTAAAGAAAAAGCATAGGGGAAACACTTCAAGGCATGGGAATGAAAAAAAGCTATTTAGCATTATCATAATAAGCAAGAACTGGAAAAAGCTGTGTTTGGATATTTACAAACAAAAGAAGAAAGGGGTTTACATATACAAAATGGTCATATACTGGGACTGATGGAGCATGTGATCAATCCGGACTCTCTGAATGTGGCTGACA
>LOEQ01010707.1:2066-22911 GCA_001685075.1 Bramus lutescens | reverse complement strand
GGGGGAGGGGAGGGGGAGGAAAATGGGATGAGGGGAGGAGATGGAAATTTTTAATAAAATAGCCCCTCTAAAAAAAAGGTCATATATACAAAACAGAGTAATGTTTCCCTATCACAATGCTGGAATCTTGCTATTTACAACATTGATGATGCTGCAAATCAATATGTTACATGACGTAGGATGGGAAAGAAACCCTTCATGATCTTTTTTTTAATTCAACCAAATGGATTGAAGACCTCAATATTAATCTGAACACACTGAACCTGATAGAAGAGAAAGTGGGAAGTAGTCTACAACACATGGGCACAGGAGACTACTTCCCACGTAGAACCCCAGCAGCACAGACAATAAGGGCAACATTGAATAAATGGGACCCTTCATGATCTTAACCATATTTAAAATCCAAATGTTAACAGATTTTGAAGTATAATAGCAGTTTCAAAAATTAGAGAAAACCAAAGAATAAGGAAAATTTGATCAACAATAACTTATAGCTACACAGGAATAATACATGCTGATGGTCTCACATGTAGTGGCTGACCATAGCTAACAGTGATGTGCAGTAGACTTCAGAGTAACTTAGGGTAACAGTGGTTTCTGTTCAGATGGTGTAACTCTTCTGCCTCTTACTAGAAAACTGAAATAAATGACTTAAAATATTTGCATCACATACAAATTGGATGCTCATGAGTTAGATATATTTACCATATTTATATATTATAAAATGAAAAATATTGGTTGCCCTACAATAACGTACTTTTTTAATGTGTCTATCATTGTAACTTTGTTATTAGTTAAAAAGATTTCTGTCAGTTTATTCTGTGTCTGATGTGGGATTCCCCTCTGTATGCTGCGAATATCATTGGTTGATAAAGAAGTTGTTTTGGACCTGTGATAGGGTAGAGCAGAACTAGGTGGGGGAAACTAAAAGGAATGCTGGGAAGAAGAAGAAGACAGAGAAGAGTGATGCCATGTGGCTGCCGGAGGGGAAAGATGTGAGCTGTCAGCTGGGATCTTGCCAGCAGGCCACGAGCCTTATGGTAAACTATAAACTAATAGAAATGGGTTAATTCTAGATGTAAGAGCTAGCTAGCAATACACTTAAATGATTGGCCAAGCAGTGATTTAAATAATATCGTTTCTGTGTGATTATTCCAGGAGTCTGATGGCCAGGAAATGAACAAGAAGCCTTCTACAACATGCATCCACCGACCAAACGGTGCTGTTGAAGTTCACAAGCTATTTAAGCAACTCTAAACAACACATGTATACTAACTTCACTCACGTCACACCTTGAACTCAGCACTCTGTAATAGGTCTAATAGAAACTTGACTTACATATCCCTTTGGATAATGCTATGATCAGAAATGATTTGGGTGATTTAAAATAAATCCAGATGAGAATCAATATTTGTGGTTTATAAATACTTTGGTGTCAGTTGCTCAGATCAAAGTCTAACAACTTCATAATCAATTCCTGAGAAGACTAATCTAAATAGATTCATGCATTTCTTGGAATAGTCCGCATCTAAGCGTTAGCTATTTATCTAATTGACTGAAAACACATTTCCAATAATAAATGTAAGAATCATTCAAAATCTTCACTACATGAACTGTCAATTCTGCCTCTACTTTTTCTCAAAATAGTTTAGCCTATTTATTTCCATTACAGAAGATGAAGACTTTGTGAATTCTTCTGCAGAAATCACCCATGCCTTCCTTGGTGACTCTTCTGTGTCCTAATAACTGATCACCAAATAGACCTCTGACATTTTCACCAGCCACATCTTGCAAGGTCACGAACTTCAGCAGCTCCTTAGGATTACTCCTTGCTTGTAAAAGAATGCATGGCGTCCAAATCTGCTACAGACCCTTTCTAAATCAGATGCAAGAGCTAACCAATGGCTATTTAAGTTTTAAACACTCATCTTGTTTTTTTTTCTCCAGAGTATCTTGCAAATCACCTGCGTACTCAATTTTCAGAATAAACTATATTTTTTTTAAATTTCAAACTTTTTAAAGTTCCTGCTACCCATAGTTCACATCAAGCACCAATTCAGTCTCGGTCACAGAATTATGTCATGTATATTATGGCACAAGTTCCCCTCACTTTTTATCTTACTGTATAGATAAAGTTACAAAATATGTTGAAAAGAATATCTTAATAGGCTTTAATTTTAAATTCTGACATTAAATAAGCAACTTCCCTTGCAATGCCTGATTTTTAAGTCATCAAAAGACCATTTGTTGAAGTGACATTTTAAGAGAGACTTGGGTCTTGCTGCTCATGTGTAGGTTGTTTGAGCCTTTCCTGATCTTTCAGATTTGGTTGGGCCTTATAGTTGTCTGAAATAAATATAACACCTTCTTTTGTCCATTTCTGAAGTCCAAATTCTAGTTTACTAGAGTTTAGTTTCATTTAAAAAATTATTATGTTTTTAATTGTGAATGGTATTTGATTTTACCTTTGTGATTCTAGCAACTAAAAAAATCACACACTTTTTTTGATAACACAGTCAATGAAAGAATCTAGACTTTTTATTCTAAAAGTGCTAACATAGACTGCTACCCTGTCCTCTTCTATATTAAAGGCATATGAAGAAAATTTGTTTGTGGAATTTAACTACCCTTTCAAAATATCTCTTGTACTCATGTTACAAAAATAGAATTTTGTTGTGTGGAATTCTCTTGTACATTGTAAAGATTTGTCACTTATATTAGTTTAATAAGAAGCTGATTGGCCAGGACCCAAGCAGGAAGTACAGGCAGGGAAAACAGAGTAGAAGAATTCTGGGAAGAGGAAAGGAGAGACGCAGTCTTCAGCCAGACAGAGGAATGAAGAAGAGAATATTATACTGAGAAAAGGTACCAAGTCACATGGCTAAACAGATAAGAATATGGGTTAATTTAAGTTGTAAGAGCTAGCTAATAGTAAGCCTATGCTAAGGAGGCCAGAAGTTTATTTTTTTAAAAAAAAAGAGAGAGAAACTTGGAATATATATTCTTTGAGTCTAAGAATTACATACTATATTTTAATTAATTTTTAAATGAGACATTTTCTTTCACATCCATTTTTCATTCTTTTAATTCATTCTTACTTCTTTGCAATGTGACCAAGAAGTTGGAGAAACACACACACACACACATGCACACACAAAGACACACACTCATACTTAATTTTGTGTTTAATTTTAAATTTTATGTAAAAATTATGTAATTTTCCCACTGAGTGATTAAATAAAGAAATGAAGACTTTGAATGGCTGTGAATCTTTTTTTTCAACTTTCTTGGCACTTTGGAGAATTTTTCACTTTGTGTTCATCTGTTTCCTTTTTACAGGAAAAAGGTACTTTTGATTAACACCTTTATCTAAATCACTTCTGTTTCTTCTCCCTGAGTGTCTGTAATTCTAAGATTCACTCTTCATGATTTCACCACAGTTCTCAAATAATTCCCAGTCATGTCCCTGCTTGCTCCTTTTAGATTATGTTTAAGGAATGTTCGTAAATCTGTGGTACTGAGTAGTGATTTCTTTACATCATTGTCACTGTACTTTCAACATGTCGTGTAGATTTTACATCTGTAATTATCACTGGAGAATCTCAGCAATTCGTTTTTATTTAGTTAACTCCTTTAACAAAAAAATTCTTAACTTATTTTTTCACTATTGATTCTTTATAGTCCTCTGGCTTATGTATTTTTGATGTGTGTGTGTGTGTGTGTGTAACATAATATATTTAAATATTCATGGGTATTCTTATATTCATTGTTATGTTTCTTTTCTCAGTATTGTTCTAGGCTCTAACTGATATACCAGTATAATTTTTAATTGTCATATTTCATTCTCAAATTTGTACTGCTTGATATTACATGATCATCCTAAATGACAAATATGTTTTATAAAAACATACTGGATATTAAACATGTAGGATCCAATGTGAAGTCACATGGTTTTTGATAAAAAGATCTATCTCAGCTTTGTAGAAGTCCTTGAAATGCATATAGACTTAGAGTCTGGTTAAGTTTGATTTTTTTTTATATATTCACAAGATTATCATACATAGTTATAATTTGTTACAAAAGCAATCTAATATTTTACAGGACACTGTAACAAATCTTATTGTTCATCAGACAATGTAGGACAGAACACAACACCTAACATTGAACAAGTCTAGGAAGTAGAAAGCTCACTGAAGTCATACAACAATAGAGTCGGGAAGAGAGTATGAGGAGGATAGGGGTCTTCTCTCTCCTCAACTGCCTTCCAGAAAATAACATATTTGAGTGAACGGTAAAATCTCAGGTCTTAGGTGATGTTGACCAAGCTCTCTCCCTATGAAGAAAAGGTACACAGGTTGATTAATAGTCAAACTCAGTTTTCAATTATAACCGTTACTAGCAAATCCAATTCTATTGGCCAATTAACTTTACCATTATAAATGTGAATATCACTATGAATGAGTTTGAATTTTTTCACTGTCATTTATGTAGTATAGTTTACAAATCTACAGTATTATATAAAAAGAAAAATATGCTTCTCCTTAAATAGTGAGAAATAAATGCTCCTGAGATTGTTAAATTAAACTTTAAAAATGATGCCTTATTGGAGAAAGTTCCTTGCTTACAAGCCTGATGACTGAAGTTTGATCTCTGAATTCCATACAATGGAAAAACATAACAAACTTTCTGTAGGTATCCTGTGACCTCCATATATTCACGAACACATACTTTTACCCAGGTGCTTGTGTGTGTGTGTGCACGTGCATAATTTTTAATTTAAAAATTATAAAAACACTTAGCAAAATATTTCAATGAAATTTTATTAGATATAGGCTATAGACATTACTACATAAATTTAAAAATTATTGTCAAACATATTATTTATAGAAAAGTTAGAAGTCAAATCACATAATATACTTCAACTTACAAATATAATGAAAATTTTATGACCTTCATTGAATTTGTTTATCATTTAATTTCAGTTAACAAGAGTGCTCCCCTCAAGCCCAAATGTTGATGCTATAAAATAGTAATGACTTAGAACATGCAAATTAAAGGAATGACAAAATATAGCTCTATGACTCAACTTTTGCTTATTTTACAAGATTCTCTTTGATGTTTAAGGTATAGGCCAGTATTTAATAATTTATTTCAAATAGATATAATAAAAACTGCAATAAAATATAAAATTTGCCTAAGTGAAGGTTTTGCACAAAATTTTTAAATATATTCATGGTTCTTTTATGTTTATTTATTTTATGCTTATTTATTTTATTTTATATTTATTTAATATGTTTATATAAAATATTCATGACATTTTTATTTTTAGTCTGTGTGTGTTTGGGGGGAAATGTGGCAATGACCTGTATGTAGAGGTCAGAGAACAACTTGTACAAACTGGTTTTCTCCTTCTGCCATGTGATTCACAAGAATGTTACTCAGGAGTCCAATTTAAGGCAAGTGTATTTACCACAGAGCATTGTTGTCTGACCTCTTCATTCTTCTTCAAAGTGTAATGAATGAAATAAAAAGAATCTACATAATGTGGATATTATGTCTTGAAGACCTAAATAATATATATGTGTGTGTGTGTGTGTGTGTGTGTGTATATATATATCGTTCCTACATGTACATCATGTACTGGCAGTGCCATATATGAAAAATAAGAGAAGAATGCTTATGTAAGAAGTATCTACATTCGAGTACATTTCTGTGACTATTCACTTATTAGACTAGTGTACTTAATTTAGGAAAAATAGCATTAAAGTCAGTTTGTTGCTGTACTGGGCACATCAAGCATCTGCTGGGAACAGGCGTTTCACAGTTCTATATTGATTGGCACATGGAAGTAGTAGTTCTATCTTTGCACACAATTCTCGGTGGTGTTGGCTCAGACACCGAAGATTCTAAATACATAGCACAAAACTCCTACGCATTAAAGATTATCGAGTAGTTTCAGATAAATGGTGCATATATATCAAATTTTATCTTGCCATGTCACCATGCACTAAATCAAAGGCTCGAGTTATTGGCAGTGTGTGAGACTAAATGTAACATAATCTTAACCTCCTTGCATCAATTCGGAAATTTGTCTGCATCTATTTTAGCCATCCGTCAGTCCATTCCAATTGAAGCCATTCATCATATTTAACACAGCCTCTTCGATAATTTGTGATGAGAAGCAGGGAAGAAAGACAGACAGAGGAATGGGAGAGAGGAAGACGGGAGAGAGGAAGACGGGAGAGAGGAAAACGGGAGAGAGGAAGACGGCAGAGAGAAAGACGGGAGAGAGAAAGATGGGAGAGAGGAAGACGGGAGAGAGGAAGACGGCAGAGAGGAAGACGGCAGAGAGGAAGACGGCAGAGAGGAAGACGGGAGAGAGGAAGACGGGAGAGAGGAAGACGGGAGAGAGGAAGGCGGGAGAGAGGAAGCACAGAAGCTGAGTGTTGTCCCACTTCATGCCTGCATTCTTGTCTACAGAGCCTCTGTAAAGCAAAGCAGCCCTAAGATAAACTATACGCTTGAAGTGAGGAAAGGGAGAAATGCAAAGAAAACATAATTCAATATCCCCCAAGAATAACCCTCACTCAGAGAAAACAAAAGGTGCTTTTTATTGTACCAATTTGTTTCACCAGATTCCAAGGCCATCTTATAAAGAAACATATTTCCTTAGAAGCAATAAAAATAGCAATATTTGTGTCGCTCTAAATAATTTTTTCAGAGACATGAATAAAATGTGTCCTTGAATCTGTAATGAGCAAATAGTGAAAGTGACAAAGCCCAGAGCATAAAAACAGGCGTCTCTACTGATCATTCTTCATCTGAAAGAACAGCACAGCAGTTGGAGTTTAACATGGTTTGTAGACTATATATATTTACTTCATATTCTAAGGGAAAAAATCAGTCAAGGAAATAATTTTGCAAGTTGTACAATAGCAAAAAAAGTTGCACTTACTGTCTAATTTTTCAGCTCCTGGCAAATATGTTATCTCTTTTTTTAGAAAAACAGATAGAATCTGCCTTTCAATAAAATCAGATGATATGATGGTGAAAGTGTTCTAATTTACATATTAAGAAGATAAAAGTTGACACTGGGGAAATAGTCAGTGGTTTAGGGCATATTTTGCTCTTGCAGAGGACCCACTGTTCAGTTCCTAACACTTATATCATTCAGCTCCCAACCACTAGGTCTAGAAGTTCTGATATCTGTTTCAGGCCTCTAAGGGTTCTGTGTGTGTACTGGCCATGGAGACACGAGCCTTTAATCCCAGCCCTTAGGAGACAGAGACAGGCAGATCTCTGTGAGTTCAATGTCTGGTCTACAAAGGAACTTTCAGGACAGACAGAACTGTTTCAGAGAGAAACTCTGTCTTAAAATAAAAAAATCTTAGTAACATTCTGTAATTAATCATCTGATTTGCTTTTATTTGTGCATATGTATGTTTAAATTTGTACACATTTCAGCATACCTTAGATAAGCAAGTTTTATTATCCTAAATTAAATAACTATAGTTAGGGTGCTTGGCACCACTCAGGGCCTAATAACACAGACATTCAGTAGAATATTTTCACAAAAAAAAAAGTCTGATGGAACTTACAAGTTCCATTTGGGAAGGAAGACAGGTTTGAGAAATCAGGCAAATGAATTTTTATAGAAGTCTATTTTTGTCTGTATGAAGAGGATTCACAAGGAATTCTCAGAATATCTGTTATTACTCAGTATGGTTTTCGGAGTATATGGAAAATGCCTTCAAATAAGGAGTCTTCATAAGGTGTGCATTCTGGTATGGTACCCAGACAAAATGTGCTTGAAATACACAAGGAATCAAATGTTTTCACTTGACTAAACATTATGAACAAGGCATACGTAGAAAGAGATCTGAGGAGGCATGAGTGTACTTGAAAATGCCTATTTTAAGTGCTAAAAGTTAGAAATATCAAGAAAACACAACTACACACAGAATAATAGAACATGAGATACAGCTGCCAAGCATGGGGAGCAGGGGTGACTTTATGGATCCGCAGACTCAGAATCAACAGTATACATAGTTCTGATTTTGTCAAAGGGTTTTGCCCTATTTCTTTTTAGGGAATCACTTATTTTAACATGACAATTTCTTTTTCTGGGGAATCTTCTTCTACACTGGTATTACAAGCAAAAATAATTTATTAAATGGACACATTTAATGACACATCTTTCTATTTTACTATGAGCAATTCCCTGAACAACTGTTTTCTGTTATATCCAACCATACATCGCTTTTGAAATTTGTGGAACCAAACATGTTTTCACTGATTCCACAGGAGCAATGATTCGTCAATGTGTTACGTGTGTAAAACTCATTAGCGTGACAAACACAGTAAATGATAAGTACTTCGACTTGAGAAGTTCAAGTCTAGGCAATACACTGACGTTCTCTTAATACTGTTCTCAGCAGTTCACATGACACTGTCATTGTTTGCCTGTCGCTATGGTCAGCTGTAGATTATTGCGTTTGATGAGGCCAGCCTAAGACATGTCTGGATATTATATATGTCACTATACATACATACATATATATATATATGTGTGTGTGTGTGTGTGTGTGTGTGTGTGAATGCATCTACAATAAATACACACACACACACACACACATATATACATATATATATTACTTTACATGGGTGACATTAAGTGAATAAATTAGTCCTTGGATATTTGTGTCTTATAATGTGACTAAGAGCGGGTGACATTAAATGAACAGATCAATCGGTGCAGATTTTAGTTTCTACAACTTTTAAATTAAAAATATAAAGACTACAAGAAACAGATATGAGAAGTAAATGACAGGAAGTGTAAATTTTTAGAAAGTCAAAAAGGAAGAAAATTTAGTCTCCTTTTATAATCTTTCTGAGAACAGAGATATTATTGAATATCTTCTACAGAGAGCACATAGAGTAGTGAACTAATAAATAAATTACTGAAATATGGTAAATAAAATTTAATAAGCAAACTGAGAAGCATAATATACTAAAATCCTGCACATATTTAATTAAATAATGTACTTAATTTCATTAGTTAATAGAAAATATTCATCTGTAAATCAATGAAAACTTTTTCTTGAAATTTCAAAAGCGAATTTTTAATCCTTCCTATTTTATCTACCATGGAAGCAATATGCTAACAAAAACTTAAAGTTCAGAAACTAAAAATGCTAATTTCCATATGTAAATAATGATATAAAACATGTATTAAAAGTACTTGAAAATTAGTTTAAGTTAAAATAATAATACATTAATATATAGAGAGAGACTATATTGCCACAAGAATATATGTATTATTAAATTTAGTTAGAATACATTTCACTGCATTGACTAATTAAAAGGCGAAACTGTGGTTTCTATGATACATAATGATTACCCAGTTATATGGACTGGAGAAATGGCTCAGGAATCAAGAACACTGGCTCCTGTTTCAGAGAACCCGAGCTTGGTTCCTCGTACCCATGTCAGACAGCTCTCTATTGCTTATCTGTCTAACTTGAGGCAAACCAAGATCCTGTTCTGGCATCCAAGAGCATCCAAACTCACATGCACATACTCACAAACATATACACAACTACACATAATTAAAAATAAAATAAATATTTAAATTAAGAAAAACTAAACTAATAAAGTGTTCTGCAGTTTTTAGGATTATAGTACTATAATGAAATAAGAAGAAAAATGGATCAGGAAGGATTAAATGGGATAAAAAAATTGAGCATTTCTGCATATTTATGATAATATTATTCTCAGGAATTCATAAGCCTTACAGCAATGTAAACAATTTGCAAAGATATTTAAGTTTTATTATTTAATTAACAGAATTGTCTCCATTGTAATTTTACATATAACAATATAAAATGCTTCAAGCTGTAAATAGCAGTTTATAGGCCCATTTATAGAGATTGATTTGACTTTTCCAACAGTCTATTTCATAAATAGATGTGACTCTACACATATATGCATCTAGAATTTGTTATTTGGAGGCATGCCAAGCATCATTATTTGTAGAGTTTGACCCAGACCACGGAATTTTAAACGATTGTGCAAATGCTTTTATTTGACTTTAGTGCATGTTCCCTGAAAATTCTTTCATTTATAATGAGTCACATTAGATTGCACTGGGAAATTCCAAGCTGCACAAGTATAAATTTAAAAATTACATTGACACATCTTAGACCATGGCGTGTCTGCACGGTTTCAAAAGTATTTGCTAATTGACTTTATCCTCTTTTCTATTAAAATACAGATGTGAAACACTGCTCATAGACGAAAACAGCGTCAGTCTGTTAAAGTTTATGATTACGCTAACACTAGACCATATTTTAAATTAAAAATCCTTGCCTACCTTAGTGAAATTGTGAGCATGGATTTTGTTCTTCCTGTCCACCTGTCTCTTTTTCCCATCTTTATAAATTCCAAGCAAGGTAGCTTGTTCACTGATAAAACTTTAAGACTTTCTTTATTTTCAGACTTGAGAATCAGCTATCAGAGTTGGCATTTCATGGGCTCCAGTTTCCCCAGGCATGTGGTTCAAGCTAAAGGGCCCTTTCTATTTCTGATAATATCAAAATGCAGACTGCCCACATACTTGAAAGCAAGCGTATCTCTAGAAGTTTCACCTTGACAGCCCACTTCATGTATTTCTCCTCTTACCAACGGTTAAAATTCAGACTGTCAGAGTAATTCCTCATTGTATTCTGACACACAACATGTTGATTTTTCTGCTTCACTAGCAAATGAAAATGAAATTACCCACTGGGTTTCCTAGTCTGAATAGCATTCTGTCATTCCTGACACCATGAATTCTGTCTTCCTGGTGCAAAGCACTGTAGGGCTCTTCTGTATTAGCTTCCACCCCGCATACTAAGTGGTTTGAAATGAAAACCAAAATTCTTCACTTTATTTCAGTTGACTGGTTGACTTAGGTTCAAATTTCAGATAAGTCGGCAAGGAAATACAGTGGCATCAGGGTTATTCAGTTATTCACCATTAAAAGGGGAAACAAAGTTAAGGCAAGAAAATTAGCAGGTAGCAATTTACCACCTCCTGCAAGTAAGAGATGGTTAGATTATTGCCAGAGCATCACCACAAGCAATACTTTCCTATTCATGCCTTAACTCTGTGCTTGGAAACCATATATTTACATATGAGAAATATATGACTACATTTTTTCACAGTACCAAACTAAGACAATGGAAAAAATTTATAGTCTTTTATGCATGAAATTGTTATAACACAACCATTTGGAAAGTGCACCTTGGCCTATTTAGCTATCTGGCAAATCACACGCACACACACTAAAAAGGAACTTTATGAAAACTAGCAAACTGTATCCACAAGTTGTGTCGTTTTCTTGTATAAAATACTTGGGAAATTCCCACTATCTGAAGTGCAGAAATATAGAATTATCTCTAAGTCTTTTTTAAAATGTGTAGAAGTGTAGAATTATCTCTCAGAATTTTCTTTAAAAAAAAAAACCTGCTTTAAAAGTATCAGTCTTCAATAAGCAGTTGGCTCTTCTTGTCCCTGACAGTTTCCGTGAAAACTCATGTCAACAGCCAGCTTACGCCTTCTGAGGAGAGCTTTTGCTTTTACATCCAACTTTACTGCAGGAGAAAAAGCATTTTAGGAGCTGCAAGGAAAGGAAATGGGGGAGGGCATGTTTTGTAACTCTACTGGCAGATTCCTGCTCTGCCACGCTCTCCCCTCCTTTCTCTGGTGCTCTCAAGCATGCTTTTCTTTAAGAACGATTTCATAGCTTCTGTTTTGTGACTTTCCAGCTGCATCCTGTCACCCTGCTTTTGGTTTCCACATCTAAGGGTCATTCTAAAATTCTTAGGGGTGTACTTTAGACAACACTTTTCTTTTTCTGTTCAACTGTCCCCCTGTAACTGAACTGAAACACTACTATCCTAAAACTTAATACATGGCACTACTACAGAAAACAGAATGCTTAAACATTATGAATTTTTTCTGTTTAAAATGCCTTCCCTCCCCATCAACATCACTAAGTCTAATGTCTAGACTAATTCACCTATATTTACCTAATCTGACTCTTGACTCATTTCCAGGTCTATCTACTGGAATTCTCTCCCACATACATTAAATCAAATGATTTATATTGAGCTAGTTATAGATTCACATGGAGATATAAGAAATGATATATAAAGAAAGCTATGCATGGTGGCACACACCTCCATTCCCAACACTAGGAACACTAAAGCAGACAGATGGGCCACGCCTGAGACAGACAGTAGGTTCCAGGTAGCCCGAGCTCTATCCCACCACCCTAACACTAAAGCAGACAGATGGGCCAAGCCTGAGACAGACAGTAGGTTCCAGGTAGCCCGAGCTCTATCTCACTACGCTATCTCAATTCAAGCTATTAACCTCTCCTACAGAAAAAGGAAAGGAAGGGGTGCGGTGTTCTCCATGGCCTTCATCTAACTTCTGCAACACTAACTTTTTGCTTCTTGATTCAGTACGACAAGCTAAATATTAATATTAGTACTGTTGAGAGAAGATTAACTGTACACAGAGATCCAACATGGATATATGTGGCTCTGTCTCATTGATTAGAAGCCCAGGCTATATAAAGGCAAAATATGGGCTGAGGAAGGAGGGTCACCCAACGTTCCAACATGAAGACCTGGATTGAGACCTGGTTTGGATCCTAGGACAACTGTGAAGAAAGCCGCCTGAGTCTGAACCCTATGGCTAGGGGTAGCTTGCTGACAAGTCGCTCCCTGAACTCAGAGAGCTAAGTTTCTGAGAATATATTCATGGCCCCAAGGCTCAGATGAGGTACCTGGAACTGAGCTAGTCTAGACTTTAGATTCAGGGTTATAGGTTGGAGAGAAAAATGAAAATATGTCAAGTGAAAAATAATAAAGAATTTTAAACTATACATATCTTCTGTAGTGATGCAGTTTATTAATTTTTTAAAAATTATTGTTTTATGATAGAGCTTGTCTCAAAAGATAAGGTGAGGAGCATTAGAGAAAGACATCATGTACACCTTATAACCTCCACATGAGGTTCAAGAAATTATTTCATTCTTCCATATATTCCATTTTATAGATTAGAAAAAGAAAATTCAATGAGTTTAAACAATCCATGGTGTAGGAACAAGTTGGAACTTAGCTGGTCTTGCCCTGAGGTCTCCACTCCCTTTATTCACTTAGTATTAGGTTTTTCTTTAAACTTCTTATCTCCTTGAGCACCGGACTTGACTCCACTGTATTTCTTGGTGCTTCTCTTCTCCTTAATCTCCACATTTTGTATTTTTTTCTTGCTCAGCTTGCTCTATTGCAATATAGATCAAAATAAGCATGACCACTAATAAGCAAGCAACACAGGCAATCCTAGGATGTCTAGAAACATCCTTTTTGCCAAATCTGTTAATCCGCAACTCTTCAGTTTTGCCTCTACACATGCAATTTAAGATATAAAAGAGCTATTTAAATCAAGGTTTAGGAAACATGAATCCTATATCAAACATGGTATTCTCAAATTCAGGCCTCGTACTTTTAATGATTTATAAAAACACAACAAAGATCTTCATTACTGTCTTTTTCTCAGAGGGAAAATATGAGGGATATGTCAATGGTGGTAGATATTAATATCAGCACTCATCACAGTCAGTAACCAGCTATAATACAAAGTCTTAGAAATGTTAGCAAATTATGAAGGTGATCTGCCAGAAACTCAAAGTTGGCTGCAGGAGACAGGCAGATCATCCTTCAACTACCTAAGATGGGTGATAGGGTAAACTGAATGCATGGTGGAAGGTGAACAGGACCTACTGAGGATAACGTCACAGAGGTAATGAAGAGAGTGGGTTGGAAAGAGGAAGAGTGAGGTCCTAGTTATCCACAACCAACTGTCATAGTAGAATAATTTATCTTTTACTCCGATACATGGCCCCAAAAGATTAAACTTAGGCACAATTATCTTATTCAAATTTTAACCAAGTTGCAATAAAAACATATGTGAGTCACACACATTCAGGACTATGGATCAAATTAGATGTTTTCAACCAGCTATATGCATTTCTTCAGAAATGAGCGCCTGAAGTAATTTTGAATATGTGTGCCTCAAATGTCATCTAAGTGAAGGAGGAGAGCCAAATGCTTATTTCTTTCAAATGGTAGAAGCATCCGCAAGTAGGAAAATGTCTGAAAGAGATTCCGTAAATGTAGATAGCAGCGTAAAGAAACCCAGTAGAGCAGCATGCAATAATACAGAATTCTTCTTTAACCTCATGTCATCTAATTCTGCAAGAACAATCAGCACAGGTATGTGCAACTGGCCGATATACTTATTTTCAGCTAAACTTTACACAGTTAAAAATCAAATTTTCCACTCTAGCGGCAGAAATGGTGAGGCTTTTATAACTCCTTGGCAACGAACTTGATTATATGCAAGGAGTATAGAAATCAAATAGTGTTAGTATTTCCCTCAATTTGTCTTTTTATTAGTAGCTTCAATTTAGTGATGAAGATTATCACTGACTGGCTCCTCATCCTTTAATCAGCATCCGAGGAAAATAAGTGTTTTATGTGCTAATTTTCCTGTCATTACCTAGGAATTTTTCTCAGCTCTAAGCTCCTTCTTGCTATGGGTTGAATCAATGTTATTGCTAAGTAACGAAGTCTCTTTCAGTCTATAAAGAGTTCTTTGGAAAATAAGAACACAGAAACCACAAAGAATATTTTGAACATTTAAATCTCTTTCAGCCTAAAAGTTTGGTTTTTCTGATGTATGGGGAGAGGGAAAAATGATCATAATTTAAAGAGAAATTTGTTTTGTTTCTTGAATGCTGGAAGTTATGCAGTTGAAGAGAAACTAAATACAGTGTGATGGATTCACTCTAGTGGGCAAAGAGTTTACTCTAAATAAAAATTGGGAGTGTCTTCCACAATATCTCCTCATTACATACCATGCAGTATAAGGGTGTTTGACTTAATTATATTCCCAGAAAACACTGGTTTCAGCATTCTTGCAGAATAACATAAAACTCTGTGACTTCTAAGGCTACAGAACATATATGCTATTTACTCTTCTTACTCTGCCAGTCTGATTTTCTCTATTGGTCTGTAATTTCATGAAAACCTAACAGAAACAGTAATGAGTCCCTATTACCTGCACTTCCTCCTCCCCCATTGTCAAGCAAAGGCTTACACGGAAAGTAAACATTTAGTGTTTTGTTTCTTTCTCCAAGAAAAGTAAACACTAGATCAGATACCAACACTTGGAGTGTTATGCACATGGTGGTGTCATGAGGGAACATGTCTTTCCATCTAGTCTGAGATGGGGTCCATTTGGTATGGAGCTTGTTGCTTTAGGAGATGGTTATAGCAAAGAACTTTCTGAAGGAAAAGGACACTGAGGGAGAATCCTGAATAAATAAATAATAATCCTGCTTACTTTCAAAGCGAGTTGAATACACATACTGAGAGCAGAGAGTGAAGAAACAAGTTGTCTAAGAAAATAACCTACTAAGTGCACAGCAGGCAAACAAGTTGGAGTTGAGAGAAATTTCTACCCCTGAACAGGAAGGTAGTTTATGCAAGTGCTAGGGTCAAAATAGGTTTTCAGACACCTATTTTGGTGATATACAAAATGGATTTTGGTTTTTGCTGGGATACCCTCAACTAATGTGTTTTAAATCTCATAGGACTTCCTTGGTAGTTGTAATAATTAATCCGCAAATTATCTGGCTGTTCTTCAGTTACCTCAAAACCACAACAGGGGGAGAGAAGACCTAATTTCTAGAGATGGTCTGGAAGACACAGGCCCTGAGCTGTACGAAGAAGAGGACTAAGTATCTCTAACATTGAAAGAGGTATTCTGTGGGTAAAAGCGTCAAGACAAGACTCATGTATGGAAGACATTAAAACTATTCACTTGTGCAGAATTTAACTGGACAGACTGACAGTTTCTATTGAAGTAACTGTGTTCTAGCATTACTATGAACAAACCACTGTAATCGAGGTTCTGGAAGAATTACATAGTTAGATCCCTAGGAGAGTCTCAGACAAGCCTTTCAAGTGTTTTAACCTGAGTGTGAAAGAGAGGACGACTCCTTTCTCAGAGTTTCAAATCCCCCTTCTTGTTAGCTACAGCACTAATTTTCTAAGAAGACTGTATTTGTCTAACAACCCTCAAATACTCTCTGAGGAAAGAGCTCATTTTAAGTTCATCACTTCATTATTTCACTCTGTGAATTATTGCTAAGTCACCTATTTACTAATATATAATTTCCAAATCTTACTTAACAGCAATGTTATGCCAGGCAATGAACTAGGTCTATAAATATAAAAAATAAAGCTCCATGAAAATATAATTTTGATGATCATATGTATGGGATCCATTGAGATGTCATGATATATAGCTGCTCTGCAAAATGAGTCAATCAAGCTATTTATCCAGCATCATTCCTACTTATTACATAGATTGGTTTTCTTAATGGAGTATTTGTTTTTATAGTCAAAATACCAAGCATTTTTAGCAATTTTGAAGCTTTCATTATCAGTAACTATAACCCCCAAGTTCTCAAACAGATAGCTAATATATATTTCCCTTGACACACTATATCCATTTTGATTAGCATGTTTCCTTTATGTCTCCCTGACACCTAAGAATGAGGTAGAGCGGCCTGAGACGGAGGGAGGACAGATCTGTGGAAGATGTCAAGTCTGTCTAGTAACAACAGAGAATCTGAGATGTTTCATTCTCTACATGTTGATAATGTGATCACAGTTCTTAGAGACATAATGTTTGAAAGCACAGGCTGCAGTGACTCCTTTCCAAAGTCACAGCCATATTGGAAAGCCTGATTCTGCCTCTTGCATCACAGAATCCAGATTTTATTAGAGTGAATCGCTTTTATAATATGAAACTTAGTTGAATTTGTGATGTACTTTTGTTTATTCATAGACCTGGTGGAATGATCCCCTGCAATGATTTACTTTGGGAGCTGCAGAAGCACATAAAGCAACCGGACCGCATCAACGGAAAGGCAGTTTCACTGAAATATTGCGTGGCGTTTTCTCTTGTACTATTTTTTTTTTTGCTATCCATATTGTTTCAGCATATGAATGTAAATACATCGTTGGCAGTATTCCATCCCAAAGTGGTCTTTAGTGGTTCTAAAATTTAATTCAATTTAGAATGTAAATCCTTCATCAGGGAGTTCAGAAACTTCTTAGGCTTAAAAGCACATGTGACCAGGAAACAGAAAAGACAAACCATTTATTTAATAACCTTACATTAGATTGCTCTCTAAATGTAACAAGAATGGCATTGCCAGGAAGCTTAGTCAACTGCATCCTTAATATGGAGCCGCATATTCTGTACTGAGAAAAGTCTACTGGAAAAAGACACTCTCATGCAGGAGATAAAGGGAATAGGGGAGAGCAATCTGATGTCTTGTTAAGAAACAGCTTTAGGTCTTCAGTAAATGTTGACTCAGAGTCAACACAGCTCCTGTCATCACAGGTCAAGAGTGATTAAATCTGATAAAACGAAGGTTAGCCTTATGCAAACGCAGATGGCATCAGACAGTAAGTGAGCACATCCATTAGGGCTGAAGATAAAGAGCCAGCTGAAGAAACTCAAGCCTTGAAATCCCTCCTTAGTGCTCAGTCTGGGTTCCAACCTTTGTTAGCTTGATTGCAAGATACATTCTTACCCAGTATCCAAAGGGTGTCCTCGTCATCTTACCGTATGAAAACAGAAATAGGATGCACGCTGAGAAGCAGAAGTATGCTCGCTGAGAGAACGTATAATAGTCTATTAAATCAAGTATGAAAAACTGTTACCTTCCTACTGAAGAATTTTCGTAGTATCTATTCATCTAGGCAAACATGTGGGCATGAGAACTGTAGTTTGAGATGTGCCTCTAGGGTATTTATGCAATAAGCAGTATACTGTCTGCTGAAACGACTCAGTGGGCAAATACGAGAGTCACACAAACCTCATGATCTAGATTTTGTCCCTAGATTTCACATCTGGAGAGAACCAACCCCCAGATTTTGCTATCTAACTTCCATATGCACGATACATCCCGATCATGCTTACATGCATGCATTGTGCGCACACATGGAGTCCTGTAACGTTTTAAAAGGCATTGCACGCTGTACTCTTTCTGCATGTGATCTTTTATCAGGCTGAAATTGCATATGGCAGATCAACGTGAAAGGACAGATTCTGTTTGCAGGCTGGAAGTTGAGCCATCTCTCTATTCTCAAAACAGACACAGGAAAAAGATCATTTCTAGCTTCAAGTAGCATTAATTTAATAAAAAATATTAAATTGCCAAAGCTGTAAATAAATTATATGTATATATGATCTTGCAGGCATTCTTGTGTTCCATAACACTTGAGAAATTCTGCAACGAAGTGAGATTTTAATGAAGAAGTGTGTCATTTTCTCTCATGAAAATGGAGTTTCTACCAAAAATAAGTAAAAGAACAAAAGTCTCTGTTCAGTTTCTGTGCATTAATAATCATGATAAACAATGGGCAGGAAAACTATTTTGAAAAAATTGATTTTCTGACATTATTAAATATTTTTAAATTTAAGTATTGATAATATATACATTGACTGAAGCAGTTCTTTAGAGAAAATATTTATCCTGAACCAAGAAACCACAAAATGGCTATAAAATACAAAATAAAGCACATAATTATAAATATTTTCACTGATCTGTGCCAATAAACTTTTATTTTATTTTATTTTTGGTTTTTCAAGACAGGGTTTCTCTGTAGCTTTGGAACCTGTCGTAGAACTAGCTCTTATAGACCAAGCTGGGCTCGAACTCAGAGAGATCTGCCTGCCTCTGCCCCAAGTGCTGGAATTAAAAGGTGTATACCACCACCACCCAGCTAGGAATTAATGTTTTATCAGAGAATCTGTATTTAAAAGAATCTATCATTGGTCATTAATGAAGTAAGTGAAACATTACACACTTATTATGAACTGAAAATAGTCAAAACATTTTATAATTAACCATTCAAGAATCAAACAAAGCTCAATGTTCACAGCATTGAAAGGGTGCTTTGAAAACACACAGATGATAAGACAGTAAAACTAAAATGATCCTACAGATAAAGTCATGACAATAGAGTAGAAGAGCTTAAAAGGAAAAAGATTCCCAGTAGTTAATATACCTAAGACATTGTTTGCACATTTTAATTCTGTTAGAAATGCACTCAGAGATTACAAACACAGAACACCCGTTTTAAATACTCAGTAATTGCGAACAGAAAAAAAATACAGTTTACTTCAGTATCCTTGAAACATAAACAAGATGGTAATAATTGGGACACAGTATGGAAGGATGAATATGTGAAGCAGGTAAGGGTGGAAGAGCACCATCAAGGCACAATAAATAATACATGGAAAGTGGTCGGCAGAGCAGCTGATCTCCCAAGCTCCTGGACCACTATGTCCCAGGCTCTTAACATCTTGGGACACTTGCAGAGCACATTCACACTCCATGACCTCGTCAGTGGATGCTTCTCTACCATGTTTTGATGCGTGTCAGGATGCTCACCTGTCTCTCATAATTAGCCATCTTCAAGGAGCTGCCTGCGATTCATTTGGCTCATGCCTTGACAAATTACAGGCAAATGTGGACCAAGATTCTGAAAGGTTTCCTAGAACTTCTTTAAACTCACCCACTGTGGTATAATTGGTTTAAGCTTTCTTTTTTAATTGAACATCAACCATAACAACAGATGAAAATCTAATGAGGCACAGCTTGGAAGCATTCTATTAACAAGGAAGGAAAGTACCTCTATTTTTTTCCTAAAAGAAACTTTAGGAATTTTATAATCCTAAATTGATCAACAGAGTCCTTTTATCTGAAAACAAAATTCTCTCAAATTGTAAGGCAGTGGGAGTCTAAGAAAATGTTGCACCTATAAAATTGAGTGGAGCCCAAAAGCTTGAAGTTTTACTTAATTTGAAAGCGTTTATAAATTTTTGTATTAGAATTCCTTTATTAGCCTTTAATTTTCAGTTTTCTACTTCCTGTCGATATTTTATTATCCCAGTCTAGAAGACAGGGAGATCTAATTAGAATGTACCACAATTGTTAGCAACGTTTACCAGCTGAAGCTGATCATGCCTCCATGAACAGACATTGGCTTAACTCTGAGACAATTTAAAAATTCCTCCCAGGCAAGTCATAAGGTGTGACCAAGTTTAGGCAGAAAAAAAATAATAATTATCAGGTATGGTGCTCTGAAATGTCTTGGCTTTAGAGATAATAAAGATTGGTTTGGCTAGCAAGTCTGTGTAATGGAATATTTGTATTAGATAAAACTTTCTGACTAAGTCAAGAAAAATTCATGAGCATGATTTTCACATAATAGGTTTTAAAGATAAAGTGAATCAAGCTGGTAATAGAGCCATGTCTGAGAAGTTAAAAGCAGATATCTCTGAGTAGCCTTCTAAGTCTATCTGCTGCCTCTACACAGATATCACCACAGAGAGAGACAATGTACAGAATAGCATTTTCTGCAAAATTAGAACTAAGCAACTTGCTTTATTTTTTATTGATATTTATTGAACTCTACATTTTTCTCTGCTCTCTTCCCTGCCTCTCTCCTCCCCTCTTCAATCCTCCCCCAAAGTCCCTATGCTCCCAATTTACTCAGGAGATCTTGTCTTTTTCTGCTTTCTACTTCCCATGTAGATTAGATCCATGTAAGTCTCTCTTAGTGTCCGCATTGTTGTCTAAGTTCTCTGGGAATGTGGTTTGTAGTCTGGCTTTCTTTGCTTTATGTTTAAAAACCACCTATGAGTG
>LOEQ01010706.1:28884-39277 GCA_001685075.1 Bramus lutescens | reverse complement strand
CACATGGTGGCTCACAACCACCTGTAATGAGGTCTGGTGCCCTCTTCTGGCGTGCAGGCATATACACAGATAAAATATTGTATAAATAATAAATAAATAAATATTTTTTTAAAAAAGAGTTTCAAACATTCTCCTGAAGTTATTTTTAGGTCATTTTCTTCTGTTTTATCTATATTTGGATGTTCAAGTCTTACTGTTGTAGGGCCTCTAGATTTTACTAGTGTCGTGTTGCTCTTTGTGGTTTTGCATGTTTTCTTACCTTGCCTACTCATATTTTCCTCTGATTGGTGTGATTGGGGCTATCTGTGATTCTGGTGATTGATCTTCTAGGTTCCAGTAAATTCATGGCTCAGACGGTTGTTCCTCATGGTACAGTCAGTGCCATGGTTCTAGTTACCCTGTTTATCACTCTGTGTTCCTGGAGGTCACTCAGTGCTCCCAGGCTTTGTTCCATACCTGTGGAGTTTTCTGTCTCAGGCCTACTCTAGCCTAGGTTGTCAGCTCAGACCTGTTTCTATAAATGTCTCTAGTCTGGATCCACTCCCATTCCCATGGAGCTTACTTTCTCAGGCCCACTCCACCCTAGGTAGCTGGCTCAGTCCCATTCTTGCATAGCTCACTGTCTCAGGACTGCTCTGGCCTAGGTCACTGGTCCAGTTCTGCTTCCACAAATGACCCTACTCTAGATCTGCTCCTGCTCTCATGGTGTTCACTATCCCAAGTCTTCTCAGGCCCAGGTCACTGGCTCATTCCTGCTCTTTTGGAGTTCGCTGCCTCAGACCTGCTCTGGCTCAGTCTTGTTCATATGAAGTTCACTCTGTGCTGTGTACTGTAGTGTTGCATTATGAACAACAGACAGACTGGATAGAATAGCTGCTCAGAACCTAAGAGCTTTTATCCAAGTCAGCAAAGAAACTCTTCCCATTATTGACAAATCAGCATTGGTAACAATCAACATTTTCTCTTGGCTTCATTTTCTTTGTAACAAGACACATGGAAATGCCCACAAGTCTTGTGATGTGAATGTGCTTTGCTCTATTAAATAGTGTGCAAGCATTTATTCATAACCTATGTCATGACACTGTCACTGGCAATGGCTATATGAAATCAATAGTGGGGGAAAGTAAGCAGGGCAGGTAGCAGAGAGTGGTGCCAACTACTTATCCCTCTAGACAACTGGTGGAATCTTTCTGGTGGAATTTTTTGAAATTCTGGAATCTATTGTTAACCTTCTGAGAGATTTGTCTGTCAAATTATGGTTAATTCAGGCCATTCCAATCATGGTAGCTCCAGTCTCCAAGTCTCAGTCTCCAGCCCTGTGCCACTCAGCTTTGCTGGTATTTCTAGAGTAGCTAGTGGTATCTCAGGTAGCCAAGATCAATCTGTTCCTTGAATGTCTGGATCTGGGTTTTGCTAAGTGGAGTGGCTGCTATGCCTTGTGGCAGAGGCACAGACACAGAGACTAACAGCCCTGTTGAATGCCCCTTCTGCCAGGGCAGTGCCTTCCAGGGAATGGAAAGGAACCTGCTTCCCCTTTTCTTTCCTACGTTGTTTCCTTTGAAAGTTGTATATTTAAGGACCAGGAAACACTAAGGCACAGAAGGGGACCTTGAGAAAGTGATTGCACAGGCCTAATGGATGACCAAGTTTCAGAGAGACCCTAAACTTACACTGGGAGTTGATTACCAGTACAGACATACACTAATAATTAAAAACAAAATAAACAAAATAAAACAGCTAGAAAAGCGGCAAACTCTGAGGAGTAAGTCAACTCTGATTTCTAGAATGACCAATCTATCAGATTCAAATGTACAGTTTTAAACAGTAAATCGCAAGGCGTACCAAGGAGCAGGGGACTATGGCCCCTCAAAAGGAAAAAGTTGAAAGTAAGTGTGTGTGAGGATGAACAGATGGTGGACTCACTAAGCAAACATCCGAAACCAGCTGTCTTAAAAGAGCAAAGTAAGGTATGGACAAAGTCAGGAACATGGTGCAGCAAAAAGACAGAAAGTTTAACCACAAACAAAAGAAACCCTGGAATTGGGGATGGCAATGACTGAAATAGAACATTCAACAGATGGGTCAGAGGTGATTGAACAGGTGAGATAACCAGTGAATTCACAAGTCAATTGACATGGTAAATTAAAGCATACAAAAGAAAAAAAAATAAAACCAGAGCCTAAGGAAACAATGGCACATTGTCAAAGACATCAATACATGCAGTGCGATGGTCTCAGGCGGTCTCAGGAGGGGCAAGGATGGTGGAGAGAGTTATAGAGAAGGTGCAGAGGAGGAGATGAAAGGGGAGAGGAGCAAACAGGTATCGTGGCACAGGTCTACAGCCCCAGCACTCAGGAGGATGAGGTGGAAAAATCATGAGTTCAAGGACAGCCTGAGCTTTGTATACAGAGAGACCTTGTTTAAAAATAAGTAAGGAACTAAATAGTTAACCCAAAGGTATAAGCCATCTATTGCCCAGTGCTGAGGAAGGGGGTGGGTCAGGGTGGAGGTGAGCAAGCACACTGCCCCGGAGTGTGTGTAAAAGCACAGCCACATTCATAGGTTTTGTTCTGTGACCCCCTGAGCTCCAGCGGGCTCTCTGCTCTCTGATGGCTGCCCAGTTTTTCTTCAGTCTATTCACTTCCCTGCTGTTCCCATGCCTCCCTCTCCTTCCCGCTCACAATAAACAGCCTTCATTATTCACCAGAACAGAAGCAACCACAGCAATCTTCCACAAGTTCCATTCACCACACCAATCTGCAAACCGGCTTTGGCTTCTGGGTTCTCAGTAATTCATCTGCCTGATGTCAGCGGCTTAAGTGCATGTGCATGCAAGGCATATTGATAATACCGGGCAGCAGGGTTTCTGAGGTCATAAAAATGTATGCAAGGAAGCAAGAACCCCTGTACGTGTTTCAACTGCAGGCTTGGGCTTGGTAAACCTGAGGAGTGCCCTGACATCTCTAGGCAGACTGCTGAGAAGGGATCTCCTAGCCATTTAAAAGGAGGACTCATTTCAAGACATTCTTCAAGGACTCTAGAAATGAGGACAAAGAGGAGGGGACATTGACAGAACATTTGAAATGTATATTTTGTCATGCCTGTAATCTCAGGACTCCTTAGAAGCTGAGTGGGGAAAATGGTGAATTCAAGGTCAGCTTGGGCTATTTAGCAAGACTGCATTTCAACAGAAAAAAATAAGAAGAGAAAAAGAAAAGAGAGGAGACTAAACTGGTGTTTTAGAGCTTCATCTTCGTTCTGCATGTGTGTTTGTAAACGTGCCCACACCAAGTAGTGTAGGAGCCGGAGGAGGGCAGGGGGTAGCAGATCCCCTGGAGTCAGACTTACAGGCTACAGTCACAAACTACATAACTATGGTGTTGCTAACCAAACTTCAGTCTTCTGTGAAAGCAGCAATCTAAGCCATATTCCCAGCCCCTAGATGGATGTTTTCAAAATGCCTTCTCACTTATGCTGGGACTCACAGAATCAGGGAGGGTTAGCAGAGAACAGGGTTATGAGCAAAGGGGCAATCTCTCATGCGAGGTCTAACTGTCATGGCAAGGCAAGAGCCAGGAGAGGAGGGCCAAGCTTGAGCCAGCCTTTGGTACTTGTCGTGCAACCAGAGATGAGGAAAGAGCGCCTGTCTGGCCTCAGCACACGCTTTTCAATTCAAAGAATCACAGTTCTGAAAAACATAAACGAAATCAGTTCCAACATTTACTGAGACAAGGGGGAAACTGCCAGAAAATGTGGAAGGAACTACCCTTCCAGAGCAAAGCCAATCATCGCAAATCCTTTCTGAGACTCCTCTAGCCCAAACTCACCGCAGAAACCCTTGTTGGCTTGAAGCCTGCCTCTCTCAGCTTCACTGCACATGCTCCTCAGGTGCTGCTCCTCCCTCCTCTCCCTCAGTGGGCTTAGCCCTCTCCACTCTGCATTCTCAGGGAAAACCTTTGTCCTCTCCAATGTAAACACTTCATCCTCACTTCTCCAGCAGCATCTTGAGGTGCAGTTGCCCCAAGTCTGCATTACAAAACCCCAGGGTCCCAGACAACAGAATTCTTTCTCTTTAGAGAGGCAAAGTGCAGTAAGGGCTGGGACCACAGAGCATTAATGATTTTCCCCCATCACAGTAGAATAAAATGTCTTTTTCCCCTTCTGCATTCCAAGTGTCTTAAAATATTTAATTTCAAACGGAGAAGGGAGAACACCCTCGGAGATACAGAAATACTGGTGAAGAGAGAAATTCCTCTTTTTGAGTAGGGACAGCAGCCCAGGGAGCTGGGACTGGGGCTCTTTGTTAGTCATCCAGGCCACAAAATGTAAATGAATCTATGTATTCAGCAAAATATTTCCTTATTACATTTTGAGTAATTTCCCATTGAAAACAAATGGTGCATGTCAAAAAGATACAGGTATCCCCCGAACTCTGGAGGTGCAGGACGGACCCATTGCAGTCATTTTTCGTCTTCTTTCAAGACAGAAAAGCAGGCATGTTTATTTTTGTGTTTGTCTTGATGTTTTGATTTAACTAGTGCCACTGCCCAGTTGAGCTTTGGAAAAGACAGACAACAGCTGCTACCACCTCTGCTCAAAGTGACTGCATGTGAACCTGGTCAGAACCTAGACAGGAACTGAAGCTGCCTCTGAAAGAGCTTAGCGTCCAGGACCAGTGCCTGTGTAGAATGGAAAGGTGTCGTCGTAAAGGAACCATGGGGGCTCATCACCTCAGCCCAACCCACAGGAAGCTCTGGACCTGGAAGGATGCACCTCAGCTGTCCTGTGTAAGCTCACCTGGGCTCGTCTGCCTTTATATCCCACCAAGATCAGTCGTGGCTTGCCTCTGGAAGAGTATGTCTCTCTCTGTGTTGCTCAACTAAAGCAGAGTTTGTGTGTAAGTAGACGTTCCCGTGTGTGTGTGTGTGTGTGTGTGTGTGTGTGTGTGTATGCTGGAGTATGCCTCGGGAGGGTGCATTTGCACATGTATATAAATGTTCCTTTGTGTGAGCATGTGAGTTTCTATGCGAAGGTGTGCCTGTGTGGATAGGTGGATCGATGCACCTGGGGACACATGTGCATGGAGGCCAGAGGCTGACCCTGGATATCTTCCTCAAGACTGTCCACCTGATTCATGTTTTAAAAAGACTGTAGGTCCCTCATTCAGCTAGGCCAGCAAGGCCCACAGATCTTCTTGTCTCTGCCTTCTCATCTCTAGGATTATAAGCATGGCTGTCCTTAGGCTTACATAGCAAGCATTTTACAGTCTGAGCTTCTCTGCACCCCCTGTTTAATCTAACTTAAAAAACAAAGGCTTGTTTAATTCTTTATGGGTGTTTTTCATTTTGCATTTGAATAGATCTATCTTTTAGCTATGATAGTATAACTGTTCAATATATTCAATCCTCTGACATCACCAGAACAGCAAAACCATTAACTCTGCTACCACACCCAATGGAAACTCTTCTCCAAGCTCCTGGCAAATTCAGGGTTCTTAAGTTTTCATAGAGAGTTTTGATTCCGAAGTCCTGTGTGCACACAGCTTCACACCAGGCCAGATGTGCTCACACCCACAGCTTCACCCTTGGCCAGGTATGTTCACACCTACAGCTTCACACCAGGCCAGATGTGATAACATCCACAGCTACACACCAAGTCAGGTGTGTTCACAATTCTCTTCAAAAAAAATCTCTGCAACATCCACATCACCCCAAATCTTATACCTTACACCAAGTTTTTCATTGTCCCCAAGCCTTTTTCAAAGCTGGATCAAAGACCTGTCATCATGATGAACATGATGAAACTGTGAACCCAAAGCACAGGAAAGCTGAATCAAGGGTACTGAAGCCTCTTTGAGTATTCTCTGGTGATCCTTGGGTACTTACTAAACTCTCTAGCCCAGTGCTAACTTTCTCTCATTGGACCCCAATTTTTGCACAGACCTCATTTTATCTCTCTCCCATTGTCCAATTCTACCCATGTGTGAACACCCCAAATCTGATCAACACCCCATACCAAAAAAGGTACATGTGTTTTCTAGCTAGGCCTTATGCTTACCAGTGCCTACAACTGAATTTCGGGATGCCTCTCACTCATCTTTACATACTGAAAAGAGCTGATACAACAGTTTATTCTTGCTAACCTGACTTCCACTCATATTTTTTAGTTTGTTCTCTAGTAGGCTGCCTTTCAATAATATTTATGTATCTGTAAAGTGCTGGCCACACAAACATTAGGACTTGAGTTCAACACTACACCTAGAGCACTTTCATTTTAAAAAGCCATAAATGGTTGCACATGCTTGTAATCTTAGAACTATGGAGGGAGAAACAGGAGGGTTCAGAGACTCAGCTAGTCTCACTTACTTGGTTCATTTAGATAAATGAGAGACCCTGTCTCAAAAAACAATGTGGACAGTGTTTGAAGAATGAAACTGGAGACAGACCTCTGGTCTCCAAATGCACACACACTGCACCCACGTGAACATGTGCTCACACTTACACATCCACACATGTTAAACATCATCGTAATAGCACGTCTAACCAAGGATGGTGGCACACAACTATAATCCCAGTTTTCAGGGGCCAGCCTGGGCTACATATAAACACCTTGCCACAAAGACTGGTAGTAACTGCCAAGGCTGCAAGATGCCATAAGTTTGATCCCCAGTACTGCAAAAATGTCCCTGATCTCAATCAAACAAAGCTGTGATGATTCACTGTCCTCCCTGCAGCCCCTCCCTCATGCAAAAGACAATGATGAGCAGCCTTTACCTCTCTCCAACACCCAACTCTGCTAGTACAATCTATAGCTCTAGAAACAAATAATGCATTAATTTATTGAAGTTTTCTTTATTCTTAAGAACTTCATACATGTGTACAATGAAATATGATCGTATGTAGCCTCTATCCCTCCAGGTCTCCCCAACACCAACAATTTTTAAATGCAAGTGTCCCTCTCTTCTCCCTATTTGTCTCTCTCTTTGCTCCTGACACAGACCTAGGTCATCAGTCTGAAGTCTCTGTCCTTTTACATACTAAAAATTTATTCAAGAAAGGCAAATATGTTTGAATATTCATCCAATAGGCTTTTATCTTAAAATGCTGAAATATTTCTATCATAAAACACAGACTTTAAGCCAGACGGACAGTGGTGGCATATGCCTTTAATCCCAGCACTTGGGAGGCAGAGACAAGAGGATCTCTGTGAGTTTGAGGCCAGCCTGGTGTACAAAGTGAATTCCGGGACAGGCTCCAAAGCTGTCTCTAAAACCTGTCTCTAAAAACCAAAAACAAAAACAAAAACAAAAAGAAGCAGACTTTATTCCAAAAATGCTGTTTAAGGTGTGGTGTGGTATGTTGTGCATGTGTGTGTGTATGTGTGTATGTATGTGTATGTGTATTGTGTATGTGTGCATGTATGTATGTGTGTTTATGTGTGTATGTGTGTATGTGTGTGTTTGTGTATGTATGTGTGTATGTGTGTGGTGTGGTGTGTGGTGTGGTATATGTATGTGTGTATATATGTGTGGTCCATGTATGTATCTGTGGTGTGTGTGCATGGTATGGTCTGTGTGTGGGGTGTGGTATGTATGTGTACATATGTGTGTATGTGTGCGGTATGTGTGGTATGGTATGTGGTGTGCGTGTATATGTGTTTATGTGTGTGCATGGACATGTGTATGCGTGTTTGTGTGTATATGTGTGCATGTGTGCATATGTGTATGTATCTATGGTGTGTGTGTATGTGTGGTGTGTGGTGTGATGTGTAATGTATGTGTGTATGTATGTGGCATGTGTGGTGTGGTCTATGTGTGTGTGTTTGTGTTTGTATGTGTGTGGTATGCATGTGAATGTGTGTATGTATGTGTCTGTGTATGTGTATGTTTGTGTATATGTATATATATATGTATGTGTGTAATGTGGTATGGTGTGTGTGTGTGTTTGTGTATGTGTGTATATATGTATATATGTATGTGTGTGTGAGATGTGTGGTGTACGATGTGTGTATGTGTACATGTGTGTGTGATTGATTAAATGTATCAGCAGCCGGTTATTTAAAGGAAACTTGGAGTGAATTTGTTTCACAAACTGAAGAATTTTTTTCTTTTTTGCAATAATAATAATATACTGTATCCCAACCCATTTCTACCTCCTCTTCCCACTAACAAGAACAACCCCAAAAGAAAACCTATACCAACAAGATGTGAAGAAGATCAAACAATCAAGGTTACTTTTTTTAAAAAAATTAAATGTTTTTCTTTATGTATGTTCTAAACTTCTTAATTCTTTCTCAAAGGTTCAGAACACTTCCAAGTTCTTCCTATCACTCTCTCCTCCCCATCTTGGTGTTGAAGCTGGAGTAGATTTCGGTAGTGCTTTCCCCAGCACTGCACCCTAGTGAGTATCACTGGTCTTAATGGAAACTTAGCAAACCTTACAATGAAAGGCAATCTTTTGTATTCGTCCACAAAACCTGGAAAAGTGGCTGCTGTGGGTGGTACTGAGGGTGGTGCTTGGAGCTGGACCTGCTTCTGGTAATTGAGGGAGGGCCTGGTGGGTTTCATGCTGGAGCCATTAACAGAGTGTTTGATTATGCTCTGACAAGTTCAGTGCCAAGCTGTTTGGATGCTCTCTGCAGTGGCAACACACATGGGGAGCATAAGTGTCTCAACTGAAGTTTTGCAACTTTAGAGGTGTTGATAAACAGTTTTTGAGGCTGTAATTCACAAGCCTGTAGCATTCCTCAGCCCTACAGGATGTAAATCTTTCCCCCAGTAAAAAGGCAATGCCTTAGCAATGAACCTGACTGCCACCAAGATGCTCCTACTTCCCCAAGCCAGCCATGCCCTGCCCAGTCCTGATCCTGGCTTCAACCTGGGCAGTTTGCTGAGAAGCTGCCCAGCACAGTGGAGCTCTGTGCTCAAGACAGTGACACCCAGCTGGGGTCTGCTCTCATGGCCACCAACAGAGTTCCATGTTTAAACCTTAGGTATCAGTATAGTGGTGAATGGACAGAGTCATCCAGTCCCCTGGCTCCCCTCTTGGAGTTGTGCATGTAAAACCTAACAATCATTGTTGTACACATCTTTCCTGATGACCTTCATCTTCACCAGTACAATAGCCACACACACACACACACACACACACACAAAGTTCTCTAAGCTTCTGGTGTTGCTATTTTCAAAGTGTGTCTCCTACTGTGGTCAAAGTGACCTTTCTAAAATGCAAATGTGATGCCTTCCCTTTTCTAAGCCCTTCTCTCACTCCTTAAACCGTTGGGATTAAGTTCAGGTGTCTTGATATAGAATAAATAGGTTGACATGCATTGCCCACAGCAGTCATGATTGAGAACAAAGAAATGCACGTGCACAGGTGTGAAAAGGGACCATCCCAAGCTATGCTGGACCCAGCTTACCCAGGACATAAGAAGACAGGTGTTTCTCAGCCCAATCCCAGCAAGGCCCCAGTCCCCAGCCCCATTGTCTAGTAAAGGACCATTTGAAACTTTGTTGGTCCCAAAGGAACACATTTGTTGTAGGCTTGGTTTCTACTCCATAGTGCAATTAGGAAACGGTGGAAATTTGAGGAAGTGGAGCCTAATGTTAGGAAGTTAAGTCACTGAGATTGTGCCCATGGAAGAGATATCAGGACTCCATGACCCACCCCTTTTCTCTTTCCCTTTCCCTCTCCACTTCTCTCTCCTTCTTGGTCACCATGAAATAGGAAACTCTGCTCTACCACATGCTCCCTGCCATGCTGTTGTGCTCACTGCCTGGAACTCCATTCCTCTCCATCCACCCTCTACTCACCCTGGACAACTCTGAGTGTGTGTGTTCCTCTCTGCTTCCACTCAGCTTGCTGGAAGAAGCTGTCCCTGAGCTCTCTAGATGAAGTCGGTGCTTTCCTTTGAGGTTATATCCATACACTGTGTTTGTTCATTGGGTTTTCCCTTATCCTCCCTTTAGAGCGCTAAATACTTGCAATACTGGGATCCATCCTGGCATCAGTTGACCCTCAATACTTGTAGTAAAATAATGAATCCGATGCCGCTGTGATGTGGTCAGGGAGAGGATGAGATGATTTGGAAGAGACTGGAGGACACCAGTTAAGTTCAGGGGTTTGGAGTAGAAACATAGCAGGGATCTTTGCCAAGTCAGGAGACTCATTGCCTAACACAATCTAAGGATGTGGGTTCACTTTGTCCCAAATTTGTGACATGAGAAAAAAATAATTTTCATTGATTGACAAGAAAAACGTGACCATGGGGAAAAGATCACTAGAGACAGTGAACCGTGGGCGGGGACACGGGTGACGGTGAACCGTGGACGGGGACACGAGTGACGGTGAACCGTGGACGGGGACACGGGTGACGGTGAACCGTGGACGGGGAC